>CAEFZY010051430.1:0-106085 GCA_903066815.1 Brachyrhaphis roseni
TATATATAGATATATATATATATATATATATATATATATATTGCTAAGTGAGTCATGTTCATCTGCACAACTAACAACACAATATTTTTATAAAATAAAGAAGTCTGATTTTCATAGAAAATGGATCTATAAATTATTATACATCTGAAACCAACTCTTGCAGGTTTGCTTTGTTTAAGCAAACAAAATTAAATCAAAACAATATCTCAGATTTCAATGGTTTTTCTATTATCTTTGGATCTTTTGTGTTTATTCTTTTTTGTGTTTATGCAAATGGGTCGCTCATTCTTCAAAAACGTTTGCTTTATTTCCTGGAGTTTACTCAATAAAAGAGTGAATCAAAGTCGGCCCTGGAGCAAAAGTCACTGAATGTTTGTGTTTCTGTTTACTATGAAATGTATTTAAATGATTTCTTTGTGTTGTATCTTCCATATTCAGGAGACTTTAATTTTTATCTTCTTTGAAAAGCAATATATATTTGTTTTACTGGATCGACCGTCAGCATTGAACTGGAAAAAGAAGTTTGTATTATTTTAGTATTTTGTTTGAGGGCCACATAAATTACTTAAAGGGCCACAAATGGGCCCTGAGCCACACTTTGGACACCTCTGTGTTAGAGCCTTGGAATTTCACCTTCCAGCAGGAGAACCACACTGGACATATTCATATGTTAAAATAGCCTAGTCAAGGTCCAGAAATAAATATAACAGAAAATCTGGAGTTCATAAATGATCCTTATTCAGTCTGACTCAACTTGCAAAACAAACAAAATATGAAAACATTAAAAGGTGTTGTGGAAAAAATCTATTTTACCAAGCACTGTCAGGTGAAATCACTCAATCAGGTTTATTCATATATTGTGCACAATACAGAGAGCTTGTAGGACAATCAATAATGAAGCAGGTCTGGGTGAAAAGCTCTGCCAGGCAGAGTACACAAGAGTTTTATATCAAGGATAAGGAACTCAAAACAAGGGTATGAAAACTTTTCAAAAGTACTGACAGACTGATCTAATATTCTTCAGATCAGGCAGAAAAAAATCCCATAAAACTTTAAATCCTCATTTTTAAAGCTGCAAGGCAACAAAATCCATCAGCAGAACAGACATAAATGTTAGAGGGATTTTATTTGGTAAAGGTCTTTAGCCACAAAAAGGCATTTAACACACCCTCTTCAATGCTTTGAAATAATAATTGCATCATTCCATGTTGCACTGCTGTTTCTCACTCTGTTTCTCAGAGCGATGCAGAGGAAGATCTGTGCATTTGCACCCGGGCTGCTGGTCTTACCATATCTGTTCCTCTGCAGGAAAATTAGATGACGAGCTGCATCATCAATCTCTGCCTTGTACTCCGGTTCCATCTTTTATCATCTGCTCCCCATGCTGGACTATATGTGATGTTGCTCACTCATTACTGACTCCTCGCACTAACACAGTCACGAGAGAACCCTCCCAGCCCTCCCACTAACCTCTTTAAAGTAAAAACACAGAGAGAAACGGAAGTTTCTACTAAGACTTGTCGCATTTTCCATTTCTTGCATGAGCGTCTTTGTTAAAAGTCTGAAAGGAAACCTAATGACGAGTCAGGCAAATGAGCTCAGAACAAAAAGGAGGAGATAAAACACATTTTTGTCGTAATATTTCATGAGGAAAACAAACTTCTTGACTAAAGCTTCTGTTGCTGGAACTGGAAACTCTTTACTGACAACACAAAGAGGCAACATCCAGGTTTCTTTCCAGTAATTTTACTTGAAAGTTGCCAAAGGGCATCAGTGCAATATTTCATGTGTGGCATGTGTTGACAAAGGCCTGAGACACAGCTCACACTTCTCATTACAAAGATAAGCTTGTGCTTTCCTCCAGGCTGGCCATGTCTGCGCTCAGCAGCACAGGACAGAACATTCATCACTGAAGTCCGACGGGTTCAGCCGACCAGCCGGGGAAACCGAGACAAAAAAGGGCGAAGCACAATAAAATCATTGGTTACCTTATCGGCTCACCTGTTTAACTGCTTGTTGACACAAATAGCTATGGCAACAAGTTAATGCATTTATTCATCTAGACGTAGTGAAGGTGACTTGCTGATGTTTTAGATGAAAGGAAGAGAATTTAAGTAACTTGATTGGTGTTCAAGCATCTCAGAACCAACTGATCTGCTGAGGTTTCCCCCTCACACATGCTATTATCTTTAGACTTAAAGAGGAATAATCAACAGTAAGCACACAGCTTCAGGTAATACCGCTAGAAACTACTGAACCTTCAGAGACACATGAAGACAGTTACAAAGTCAGCCTTCTATTACCTGAAGAACATTTCTAGGATTAAAACACTAATGTCCCAGCAAGGCTAGAGAAACTCATCCATGCATGTATCTTTAGTTGCACTGATTACTGCAAAAGTGTCGACCTAAAGAGTCGATCCTAATCCTGAACACTGCTGCTCGTGTTTTTTCTCTTCACTAAAACCAGGAGGGTAGAAAACAAAACATTTCCTCAGTTCTACAGTCCTTCCACTGGCTCCCTGGAACTCAGAGAATAGACTTTATGAAACTGTGATTTATGAATCACTGAACAGTTTAGCATCACAAAACATTAAAGATCAACCTTCCAGGCCTCTCAGGTCTTTTGGTTCTGCTCTGCGTCTGAAGAACCGGAACCAAACACGGAGAAGCAGAATTCAGCTTCTATGCTCCTCTAATCTGGAACAAACTTCCAGAAAACTGAAAAACTGATTTTCTCTAAATGAAGGCTAAAAATCCACCAGTTTAGAACTGCTTTTGATTCATAATAACTTTGATTAATTCTAGTATCCATTCCAATATCTGATAATGATTTTTGATGATTTTGATTATGGCATTTGTGAAAATTTGATGTTTGTTGCTTGTTTGCTGTTTTAGGTTCTCAACATGTAAAGCCCTTTGAACGACCTTGTTGTTCTATGAAAAAATCTTGACTGGACTTGACTCACTATCATCTGTCAGGTCTCCAGAGACAAAAGAAGCATCCATACCGGTGAGTCACAGCGGTATGGATGCAAACGCTTTGTTGATACCAGAGTTCAGACTGCACAGACAAGTATTAGTCTCAACCAAAGCACCTGGACTACCATCTCTGCATGCAAGATACATTTGAACCACACAACCTCATCAGCCGTCAGACAGGAACAGGAAATGAAGCTATTCACACAGGTTCCCCAAAACTGGGCCATAAAAGTTTGGAAAAACTTCTCCTGGTCTGTTGAATGGGATGCTGGTGGCAGAATGGTGTGTAGGATACTTTTCTACGTTTTCTCTGTGTTCCTTCGTACAAACTGAGCATAATTTAAATCCCACGCTGTCCCTTTAGTTCCCACAGTGGGCCCATCTGATGGCTACTTCCAGCAGGATAATGGACATTCCCCCAAACCTCAAATCATCTTAAGCTGGTTTTTTGAACATAAATCTGATCTTTAATGACTTCCTCAGTCACCTGAACTCAGAGCGCCCCTCTGGGATGAGTAGGAACGGCAGACTGTCATGAATGTTCAGGAGACAGATCTGCAGCTACTGGGTGATGCTGCTGCGCAAACATGAACCAGAATATTTCAGATTTAAAAAACCCAACTTAATAAGTTGTACCTAATAAAGTCACTAGTGTGTGTTTATGGAGACAGCATAAAGGGAAGAGTGAGTTTTATGTCTCGGCTCACATAAACAGAAAGGAGAGCTTGGCATTCACCACCTGTCCTCAAAGACAACAGCAATAAAAGACATTTCGCTTAAATTACCAGATGGTGTTTGGGCTCTTTTTCCTCAGCTTTACCTCACTTTACTAAGCACATCTGATCCCACTGCAGACAGGGAAGGTATCCCAGCGTGAGAACCCCGTTCTCTCTTAATCAGGCTCCAGATTTGATGACAAGGTAACACCTGAGAGAGCAGGTCCACTGGGACCTGTCACAGCGCTGATGTGAAGCTACACCCAATACTCATCACCAGAGTTCAGGATGGAGCTGACGGCTCGAAAAAAGTGGGGTTGATCTGATATTTAGAGCTTGAGATACTCAGGTTGTATTCACACCTGATCGTCTGGTAGACTCAGTCTGATTTGCCTTCACACTACACTATGTCAAATGAACCAAACCCTTTGAAAAACCATTTCCCCTCCTCACCTATGGTGGCGCTGCACCAAGAACCACTGAAGGAAATGATATAAAAACCTCTGATGAAGACAGAGAGCACTACTTCCTTCTTCACAAAATATAAACAAAAATGGAGTGTTATCAGATTTAGCGTTTTGTAGGATTTATCTTTGGTAAAAGACTAAAAACCATTTCTCCCAGTAATGTTAGACTCACATGTTTGTTTTGGTTGTATTTACCCAGAATTCCCTGCTCTATGGAGCGCTCCACAGTCTGCTTTCATTCACTTATACTTTAACCAAACTGAGACCAATAGCTTTGTGGGCAGACTAGAGTTTTTTTTCAGTCTGCATCAGAGTTTACGCCTTCACACCTTTCTAGGCAAACAAACTGGAGATCAATTGAAGCGGACTAAGGAGGGCTGGTGTGAATGCACCCTAAATCACAAATCAACATTTGTGTTTGCTAAAAGAAACAGACAACAAAGGTTTCCTCTGCTGTTTAGGCAGATGGTGCCTCAGACGCAACTTCTTATAGAAAACAGGAGGTAGTTAAAAGCATTATAGAGTCGGATTCATACAAACTCAGAATAATCAATCTACTCTGCAGGTTGTTTGGTGCAGACATTACCATTCTATACACAGCTGCTTAAAATAAAAAGCACAGCCCATCTGTGAAACACTGGATCCCAGATGGTGTATATGGGAGTGTGTATAAACACAACCAAGCACAAACTCTGGAATAACTGTATGCTGGACTGTCTGCTGACAGGAGACCTTGATAAGCAAACATTTCCCTCCCAAAAAGATTACCTGAAAATTCTTCTACTTTGATTAGTTTCACAACTTTAACCACTTGGAAACCAGCGATAAGTGACAGTTTACACACTCAGCTGTCAAGGAGCAGCGTTATCATTCATGGTCATATGCTCCAATATGCTCCTCAGTCAGAAACATGTTCATCTGGGATTTTCAGAGCCAGTTGAAACTTCATGTCAGGATTTGCCTCTGGCATCTGAAAAAATATGTGCCAAGGGATCCACCAAGAGCCATGAATATTAAAGATGAACTAACATCAAAATGTTAATGAGCTAAAGAATATGTCAGTCAATAGCTTTACACTAATAGTTACACATTTATTTTTACATCCACAGTGAGACAATTAAAGGTGCTTTGCATGAAAATGAAGGTACAAGAAAATTACCCTTAAAATAAGACATGCTAATATCCTGAAGCTGTCTCTAGTTTAGGGAACAAATTGTACAGACTGCAACAATTTTATTTGAGACAAATGACACAGGATGGCATTGGAATGCAAATATTTTCAATTCTATTAGAAAGGTGAGGAACAAAGATTTTAATATGCCTCATACTCACTTTAACCATCCATTCTTTATTTTGTCTTTCTTAAATATTCAGTCATCTAGTCCAAAAAAATTACACAAAAACCATAAATGACAGAAAATACCATTTGGCTAAAAGGTGAAACCCACAGACTGAACTCTGCTGCTAAACATATAAATGCAGTTTATTTGCTGTGGCTCCATTTAAAGAGAGATGAACAGGCTTAGCATTATAAGGTTTATTGCCAGGAAGCATAAAAAAATTATCAACCGAACACAACCTGCATTAGATTTTGTGAAAAGCTTATTATTTTTGCAGCTGTAGTAGTAATAATTGCTTTTCTTGCTTTTTAATAAAAGTGAATTCAATCATCATATGCTCTTTTTTCATTCTTGTGTAAACAGAAGCACCATTTAAGCAATATTTTTATTCAAGGTATCCTGCTGTGAAAATTTCATACCAGCTCAAGCCAAGAATATTACTTTCATTTCTGAACAATTATGTTTTTTCTGTAACGGAGGATTGGTTATTTGTTTTGCTTTGATGCAAACAAATGTAGTTACATTGGGAAGATATCTGGTCATGCTTGAGCAAAACTGTAATGAGGCCTGTACTCTGTATCCTCGTGGAATAAATTAAAAGTGCAAGACTTCTCATCACAACCATTTGCTGCTTTCCAGCGGAAGAGGCTCCATAAATCATCCGATGGGGTAAAACATGGTGTTGACGCCTATTCCTTGCAATAAAGGCCAGATTGTTCTAGTCACTCTATTTAAACTGATTAAATTAAGTTGGTTGTAGTCAAAGCAGAACATCCAGGCAAAAATACTCCCACTTCTTCCTGCTTTTGAGAATGAAAGTAAAACACGATTTTGCCTCACAGTTAAATCTCAGAAGAATTGGAGGCTTATCTACTCAGTTCATCTGCTGAACACATTTTTTAGGGTTAAATTAAGCAAACGATCTTCTATGCATGATATTTTAACCATAATTAGTTACTTTGAACCCCTCTGGAACATAACGCGTCTCCTTTCTGTCTTTTCCATGATCATTACCGAATCAGAGGCACGCAGGCTTCAACTGCCAACTTCTTTGGAAACCAAGACACGAACTACGTCTCCTTCTGGATCTCACTACACAGAGCAGGACAAAAGCTTTAAAATCCTGAAAGTCAAATAAATGATGTGGAGGCAAACAGCTTGAGCATCAGAGGTTACCAGCAGCACATCATTAAACATGACTCTTATTTCCTTCAGTTGCTTTGGAAACCCGCTCTGGCTAGCCTCAGGCCAAAGCACAGGCAGGTAAACGGAAAGGACCCTCATCGTCCGTAATTGGTCTGGCAAAGTAACGCACGGCCGATGATTGAACGGTGTCCCGCCTTTACAGACGGGAACGTACAGGGAGATATGGGAGGTAAGGACTACTGAATATTGTCACGCTTAGTGTTACAATCACCATCTTTTGCATCTAGAGCCGGGGTCTGTAATGCGACTTTTAGATGCATCACTGCTCCATCACACCTGAATTTAACGGCTAAATTACCTCCTCAACACGTCATCAGGTTCTTCAGGATCCTGCCAATGAGCCATTTATTTCATCCATGTGTGTTTGAGGAGGTATGGATCTAAGAGTGCATTTGCACCATCCATGTTTAGTCTGCTTTAATTGAACTCTAGTCAGTTTGCCTAGAAAGTCAGCTTCATGTGGGAAGGTGAAAAAAAAAAGAAGCAAACTGTGGTTCACCTACAAACCTCGTCCTTGGTTTGGTTGAAGTGAACTCTGGTTTGATTCAAATATATATGTGAACGCCAAGCGGAACAGAGACCAAACTAATGAATCTAAACCATCACATCAGATCTCTGGCTTTATGCTTGAGCTGCTTTTTCTGCTGGAAGGTGACCTCCACCTCAGTCTCTGGTCTCCTGCAAACTCTGATCGTCTGATCATCTCCCCTGTCCCTGTGAAAGAACAGCGTCCCCACAGCATCATGCTGCAACCACCATGTTTCATAGGTGGGACAGAATAAGCAGGACGATGCTTAGCGTCACTTTTCCTCCACGCATGACGTTTTGCTTGTGATTTCAGCCTCATCAGACCAGTTCACCTTCCTCCACATGTTTGCTGTGTCCCCAGCATCATTTGTTGCAGACTTTAAAGGAATCTCAGAGCTTGGGATGTTGTTCTAATCCGAACTGTGCTGCTAATGTCTGCTGGGTTCCTTAGTCTCCATGACACTTGTGGTCCCCTATGAACCTCTGAGACCAGAAACAGAAGAGGTGCATTTAGATTCAGATTAAATCAAACTAATTTTGACTTTATTTCCAAGTTGGGTGACTTTTGAAGGCATCAGTAATTCCACTAGCTGCTGTATGAAACTCTTCCACACAATACAGGTTCACCCTTCATGACTGGAGCTCCTTCTAAGGTAAATTAAAGGTTTTGACATTTTATTTCACTCATTCTATCACCTCCATCTGCACACTCACCTACTGTCCCCCCGCCCTGCTCTCTGGCTGCATATTGAGGCTCGCTCTCATTCCGACCTAATAAACCTTCTGCAGGGTTCGGCTGGGCGTGTTGGGCGACGAAGGCGCAATGAGGTCACAGCGTTGAAGACGGATGGTTGTAATCTGGTTTGTGGCCCCGCCATCTGCTGCAGTCAGCTGCTTGCTAACTGCAGGGCCGGCCGTTATTATACTACGTGCCTCTACACGACATTTAATCAGGAAGCTTAACATCTCAGGGCTGTGGAGGGAAAAAAGCAGGACCCACACATACCTGCAGGCACAACTGCTGGGCTGAGGAAGATGAACAAGAATTTCTCCATTAGGGGGAAGAAAGGCGCCTCTAACACCGGAATAAACAGGTGGAAATGTGAGAGAACGACCAGCTAAACGAAGGCTTTCATAAGAACATCTCCCAGCTCTTTGGTGTTTTCTCCACATGTGTTTGACAGCTTGTCACACAAGGAGGTTTGAAGTTCACACGAGGCGTCACTCATGACTTTCACATGGCCTATTTAAAAGATAAATTTTGTGTCTTGCAGGCTGATTTATGTTTAAAAGCTGCCAACAACTGTATGTCTTCCAGACTTGTTAATAAATGCCTTGTGATTAGAGGATCAAATAGGAGAAGTGAATTAGAGATTCCTCTGATCACAGCCTGCAGCAGCGGATGCCGAGAGCCTCACACAGCATACGTAATCTCACTTAAGATGAGGAAATTGAGGAGCGAAAAAGACAAAAAAAAAAGCAATTTCTTGTTGCTGAATGTGATGTACAACGTTTGTCCTTCATCTGATCTCGACTTTCATGATCCAGCCCTAAACAATCCCCTTAACTTTGCAGGCGTGTTGTTTAGAAGCCAGCTGAAAATTCCCATAATTAGCTTTAATAGCTTCACTTCCTGATGACATTTGAAGACCAATAAAGGAAACAGATTTACTCCCGATCCACATTATCACAGCTTCACATCCCATTAGGTCTAAACTCACTGTAATTTTGCGAGATGGGACGAACATGAATCGTTACGGGGGATTTGCTGGAACATGTGTGGATCAGAGAGTTCTCCCAGAGCAACATCCAATCCTTTATTAATGCAAACTCATTTCATTTCTCATTTGGAAAAAAAATCCTCAGCCCGGCTTCGCTATCTTCTTCTGACTTCACAGGTGACGGGAGTGCAAAGAGGCTCTCCATTTAAATTCCCCAGGAGGGATCATGATTTCGTCTTCTTCTTTTTTTTCCTTCTCCATAAAAAGTTAAGCCAGAAATATTTTGCTGATAAGGCATCAAACATATTTACTCCTGGCATGGCATGCCTGTGAGACCTGATCCAAATCTGAGAACTGATGGGCTGCTAAATGAATTCCTTTATCTGCTTGAGAGTTTAAGTTTGAGCAATAACCTTTGAACAAAGACGGAAAATTAGCTGACGTCCCGAGGGTTGAAAGTAGGAGAGAAAAAACACATCTATCAACAAACTGTCCTTGAAAACAAATAGAAGTCATAAGTGCTTGTCCTGCGAAAGACAAGTTGTCATCGCAGAGAAGAAACACTTGTGGATAATATAGTCTGGTAATATCTGCAGCTTGAAATAACTCCATCTGTTGTCGCCCCAGACGTTCACCTGACTTCACCTGCTGAGGTCATGGGAAATGTGGCGAGCTAATTACTCGGAGCCAACTGGAGCGGTTTGGTACCCTGACCTTTGACTGCTGGGCTAACGCTAGCATGAAGACATTCAAGCTCCTGCTGCGGAAAATACTAAATATACAAGGAACGGAGGGCAGGGGACTCTGACCCCTGGAAGACAACTGGGAAACTCTAATTACTTTAAGACATCAACAGCTGAGAGTGGAGTGGAGTTACTTTCAATAGGTAACATATGATATGTTAGGCTGAAAAGTATTTTCATTATTTATATAGCCGACAATGGCTCTAAAATTGTCAACACTCCTGTTAAGATTCCAGTTTTGTGATATGAAAAAGAGAATACAATAAATCACTTTGAAACTTTTTCAATCTTCGGTTTATTCTATTCAGCTCAACTATAAAAATGAAAAATAATTCTAAAGGAAAAGCAAGAAAAAGTTGCAATAACCTCTCACTGCATATGTGTGCATTGCTTTTAATACCTTGTTGGATTCAGAGCATTCAGTTTTCTTCAGTAGGAAACTGTCAGGATCCCACAACCTGACTGATACTGGATCACAAAAACTCTTCTCATCTCTCAGATTGTGAGAAAACCTCTTTTCCACAGACAGATTCAGGACTCAGGGTGGTCCAAAACTTCAATGAATAAAACAATGCCTTCATTCTTTAAATAAAGTTCAATGTTTTAAAGGTTATCAGAACTTTATCTGTCGTGAATCTGAGCTCATGTCGAGGTTCTAAATGAGACCAAATCATCTGACCTCATAAATACGTAAAAAGCTTCTGATGAGGAAATGTAACCCAAAACATGATGCAGCCCCCACCGTGCTTCTCAAATGGCAATCACCAAATGGCAATTATTTAGTGATGTTTAGCAGTGTTACTGTGCCAAACTGCTTGGAAATGTGGCTCAAATATTTAAGTTTACCAGATATATTCGCTGTGCTTTGGAAGAAAACCCATCTAACCCGAATCTACAGGACAGAATCCTGGGAAAAAATTGCTGCTGTTCCTCCCTGATCAGTTTTAGGGATTTTTACAGGTTTTGGAACGTTTTGTCATCCAATCTTTCTTTCAATTCTTGGTGACTGTCTTTATTATATAAAAATGTGTTTATAAAAATGCTCTGGATTTTTTTTACTCTACTCCAGACTGTTGCCTTTGTACAGTGAAATTACTTGAAACTTTTGTAACTTTCCTGCTAAGTTAGACTTCAGCTAAATAATTAAAACGGGAAATAACAGAAAAATTGCTCTAGGATAGCTAACTTTTACTTGTGAGTATTTAGATTGAGTGTAGCTGATGGCAGGTTTGAACTGAAGAAGTGGAGTCAAAAAGACAGATTTAGATTAGATACATTTGTTTGTCCCAGTAGACAATAGAGAAAAACAGGAACAATCTTAAAGACTTACACAACAAACTTGAATCAAGCCCAACTCTCTGAGGCTTTTCAGGATAAACTTTAGCTACATCATGCAAGAAAAACAAAAAACAAAATAAAAAAAAATAGAAGAAAAACCAGCTGCATCATTTCTACGTGAGCTTGGCGTTCAGACGAGTGTGGTTCAGACTGTTATACTCAGTATCTGTTGTTTAACAATGTATTCCCTTTCTGTTAGCTTTAGAGTTGAACATGCAGGGCCATCCTCAGCCAGTGAACTGATCAGAACCGATTTGTTTCTGCTCTCCGTGCTCAGACCTGCTGCTGGCAGGGCGTGAGTCCAGCTGCAGGCTCACAGACAAAACTGAGGAATGAAGCTGCATCTTACTGTTTTCTGTAACTTCTAACTTCAGGCAAGCAGCTAAAATAACATCACCCATTTTAGCAGTCATTTACATGACTGATGATTTTTCTATCAAAACCAAAACTTATTATTTATTTTAGAAAAGGAACACTTAGTGCTTTAATGGTGGCCATATTAAAAGCTCCTGATGAACTACATTTCATTTGTGCAGAATCATTTTGTTTTCTGACAGCTAAAGCAGGAATGAATATAAATTAAAGCTGCTTTAATTATAATTTAGCTCCAATAAAAATCAGAAGAGGAGAGAATTAAATATGCATGAACAAGTCGCGGTAAAACAAAGTATGAATAACAAGGTGGACAGCACTAAACAGAGCAAACTTACCTTATCAGAGTACACGAAGAAGAGGATGAGGAGGATCAGTTCTGCCAGAAGAATTATCAGCAGTACGATGAAGAACTGTTGGACAAACACAAAAAGTCTTTTTCAGCAGCTGCTCTGTAGAAATCAATGACATTTTACAAACACATGTTGTCAAACAGAAGAATTTTACATAACTTTCTGCTTGGAAGAAGACATAAAAACACATAAAGATGCACAGAAAAGCAAAACTAATTATTAAAAATGAGCCACAGAAGAAGCATTTCTTCTTATTCTGAGTAACTCTGTCAGAATAAGAAGAAATGCTTTTCCGTCACGGGAAACATAATAACGTTTCAGGACTTTACAAAGTATCCATGAATCAAAACATCCTTAGCTGCACATATTCAAAAGAAAAAGAGTTTATGACCTCAGAGAACAATTGTGGAAAAAGCCTCCAGCAAGATCCGTTGTTAGGCAACACAGAGTTTCATTCTGGTCGATGCAAAAGTTTTAGCAACAAATTGAAAGAACTTAAAATATCAGGAAGGCTTAAATACAATGAAAACAGTGACATCAATAGGTACACATTGTGAAGAAGGACTATTTTGGTTTTACTGTTGTGTTCATTTTTTTTTTAAATAGAAATCAAAGCAGGTGGTTTATTAATCTCAGAATTTGAGATTGTTTTTAGCTTTTGCTATCTTTATGAAATTTAGTTCACATTGAAATAATTTCATTTTCATTCCTAAATAAATAAACACAGACTACATCTATAGGTTTTAGTTGAAGCTGTTACCTTTTCTTCATATATACATTGTAGTTCTGAAATGTTTCAGAAATACTCTTTATGGATAGAATCCCAGAATCGAAGTATTTGGAGACCGTCTCCATGCCACCATGTTGCCTCCCTCGCTGTGAGAGAACAACAGCAGAAATCCCTCCCAGCGTGAAGAACATGTGTAAAGAGAAACTGTCTAGAAATTGTAGCCCAGTCAATCGTCATATTCTGCAGAACAGTCTTAGGTTTTTATAAACAAAACAGCTTGAACAAAAAGTCATGAATAAAAGCTGCTTGATTTCTTTAACTATGTCAACTGTAAATATTTATTGGAAGTAGGAAGTGCAGATATTTTTTTAAGAAGAGAAAAAAGGTGGATTGAAACCAACCCTCCAGTGAAAGCATAATCTCGCCCTTGGCAAATATTGGAAAATTTTACCAAAATGGGCGGAGCCAAGACACAATGAAGGGCGTGTCCAAGAGTGTGGACGAATTTTGTTGCTATGTTTAGTGGAATTTCAAATCATCTAGCAAC
The DNA here is from genome assembly GCA_903066815.1 of Brachyrhaphis roseni. NCBI lineage: Eukaryota > Metazoa > Chordata > Actinopteri > Cyprinodontiformes > Poeciliidae > Brachyrhaphis > Brachyrhaphis roseni. Next base: position 13,043 of record CAEFZY010051430.1, read on the forward strand.
TTTAAAAAAAACAAACAAACACTAGTGATGTTTTTTCTGTGTCGTTGAAGACTGATGTCGATCTGCAGCAACGCTGCAACTCTTCTGTCGTAAGCTCCTCCCACTGCCAGTCGTCCTTCCTGCAGCAAACCGCCTGCAGTCACAGCAGACACATTCCACTCTCTGTCCATGTTGCAAAGCTGATAATGCATTCAATAAATGATCAGTACTTCAACTCCTGACTCACCACCAGGGGGCGTGTGTCTGAGTGAGATGGGTTTACTCAGACAATGTGGGGCTGAGCTGCATAGTTGTTACCAATAGGAAAATTCAACTGTTTAAACAACATTCAAACTAAAGCGGGCAGCACTAACAAGATCTTAAGGCAAAATATTGCAGAACTTCACAAATTTACACTATTGTGTCAAACATATTATACAAAACATATATCTGACTAACCTATTCAGACAAATTATCAGTAATTAAAAATTGTTGATTTGGGATTTAGTTACACTTTAATATTAAACTCTTATGAAGTCTTGCCTCTCAGTTGCTACCATGTATCTTCCTTGATGTTGCTTCGGCTCAATATTTACAACCTTTTCTGCACAGCATGGGAGGAAGCAAGCAAACTTTGATCCCTAAAAATCCTAATTAATTCAATGCTCATTGGGAAGGGGAGGGGTCAACCATTTCTTATTTCATGGCCCACATAAACCACTTTCAGCAGCCTTTTGTTGTTAGCATCTGCTTTGCAGGTTTTAGAACCAATGTTGCTTTTCCAGTCAGCTACCAACTACAGCTGACTGATTTCTACATTTTACATCTCCTTCAGATATCTGTGTGTTTTCATGTGTACTTTTATTTTCTTAGTAAGCAGTTCCTGACATTCTTAAAAGGAAGAACCTCAGAAAATACAGCAGAGGATGTCGGAGCTCTGACTGTAATCCAAAGGGAGATGCTGTCAAGGTAAACGCTCGGTTCTGTCCGCCCCCTGAGATCCAAACCTACACTGATCTTTGAACAACATGACACCATCAGCCCCAATAACAACTCCCAAAGCCCCCGGGTGCAAAAAAAAAGAAAAAAGAAACAACCCCAACTCTCAGACAGCACTTCCATAAAAAAGCTCAGCATGGCTTGATATGCTAAGCCATCCCTCAGTGATCTGGCAGACGATGTTCCCTACCTGACATTTTGCCTAATAAGAAACATCAGGACTTTTAAATGTAATATTTTGCATTAAACCATTTTATTACTCACAGCCTCCAACCTGCTGTGGAGGCTGTGCACTTTGCTCTCCTCCACTTCACACTTGTCAGCCAGGTGAAGGAAGCCATGTCTAGCACCGAGGATTTGGAATGGCTTTGGACTGATGCAAGAGCTTCAAGGGATTGAGTCGTTTGTGATGTTAAGTAGTCAGAGGCCTAACTTTACCTCTCATTTAAATTTTCTAGACATGAAAGTTTTCTTTTCTTTGCAAATCCACACAAACATCCTTCAACTGAACAAACTTCCATCATTAACTTGAGCTTCAGATACAACACTTATAAAATCATAGCCAAACAGAGTAAAGCCAAGCCAAACTAGGTTTTATAATGAATAATAGAACATTTAAATTATTTAACTCATTAATATTAAGTGCTTTTCAGAGTGCTATGCCCATATGGTACAATCATTTGCTGACATACTTCACAAAGCTTCCTATTGAGGGAGAGTCGACTTACTGACTCGTTCAGTCATCATTATTCTGGTTTAGTTGCTTTCTGCTTTTCCTGAACCCAAAACAGTTTTAATATGGACAACATGGCTCACCGCCCAGGGTGCCATCAAATCAGGGGAAGGCACAAGCCCTATTTGTGGACAAATAAAAGTTGTCAGTTTTCTCCTATAAAAAATTTCTATTATTTATTGTTATTCCCATAAAACAATGTATCCAGAATTATTAATACCCCATGGCAGACATAGATTTCTTTTTGTAAATGAGGCTGGTATGTTGCAAAATATGGTAATATTTACACCCTTCTCAATAACTGGTGGAAAAGACTGGCAGTAAAGCAATCAAACTTGTCCTTTTTTACTGACCAGCTTGTTGCATGTTTGCACTGATGTTTTGACTGCACTGGGCCTCACTGAAAAGCTAAAGCCTGCAAACCTGACTTTATACGTGCAGTAAATCTGCTAAGGGTATGGATATTTTTGGGCTTGATGAAATGTTGCACTGAGTTAAAAAGGCAGAAGAATTAGCTGTAGTTCAAAAGATGAAGTGCCAAGACAAATAAAGTCTGAACTGAATAATTTAATGCAAACAGAGTTTCTGCAAAGCTCAATTTGAGATTTATAAAACCTTTATTCCCGTTGTGACAGAGCATTTTCCTTTGGCTTAAGATGAGATGTGCAAGTGAAGTACAGTTATTATGCTGGTGGGAATTATTCCACACTCATAAACAGCTTTGATTTGGGAAATTTATTTAGTAAAACCTAAAAATGGTGATTACTTTTTGAAGAAAAAATTGTTCAACGTTATGTCTTGCTCCATTCTTGGAAACCTAACACTGACCAGGCCACAGGTCAAAGGGCTCGCCCAGGAACCATGACTGACACCAGGTCATCATTTTCTGAAGAACACGGCTTGTTTGTCATTCACTGCCTTCCTCAGTCTACTCACTTATCTTCAGTGTTTAGTGTTATATTTCTGTCCTGTTTGGTTGGTGTAGTCTTGTCTTTATTCTCTGTCATGTTCGGTGTGTCAGCCCAGATCCTGCCTGGCAGCCTCCAGTTTCTATAATAGATTATTTCCTTTTCTGCGCTCGCCCCACAGGAACCTCGCCTTCATTTGGGTTTCCAGTTTTAAACCAGCACATGACATGTGCTGTGACCAAAGGGAAGCAAACGACATGTAAGCGTGTTAATTTTCAGAAAGAGTGAATCCCGCAGCTCAGTTCCAGGATTTCATTCTTCCACTGTACTGAGAATGAAAACAGACTAAACCTCCACTGGAATGTCTCTGTCCCTGTTGAGGTCTCTAAATTAATCATAATACATTTAATGGCTTCTACACATCCACATGAACTTTTCTAAACAAAAAGCATTATTTCACAAATCAGGTATAACATTATGACCACCTAGCTAATTATGTTGCCCTGTACTTCATGTTTGCTCAGTGTCCTCAACTCAATTGCGTTAGGATCTGGGATTTGGAGGTTAAATCAACACCTCAGCTCACTGTCGATCTCCTGAACCAGTTTTGTTCTGTGGTAGGGATCGTTATCCTGCTAGAGTTGGCCAAAATCATCAGGAAATGTCTTTTCCATCAAGTAATGGTCTGCAACGTCCTTACTGAGAGCAAAGTAAAATCCACATGAACCAGTTTGAAACTGATCACCGCAGAGTGGGAACTCACCACAACACCTGCAGTTCTGGAGATACAATAATCACAGCTTCCAGGTATTTCAATTCATCCTTCATCAGTCTCAAATCTTGATTACTCCCCATTTTCAAATGACAAAATGTTCCATTGCTGCCTGGCAAATCCCAGCTGACAACATGAGTTATGTTAAAGAGATAATTAATGTATTTTACTTCACATGTCAGGATTGATAACATTCTGAATGTTACATCAATGCATTAAACTGATTGAACTTGTACAGGAGTGCAGATCTGTTTTTTCTCCATGTTCTGTAACTGACAATATAAAGAGATCTGCCAAGCAAATTAAAGTTGTCAGCAGGAAACAGAATTATGTGTCTATAGAAACACATTTGCTCTGACAATGAGTTGCTACCATTAGATTAGCACAAGAGCTAATCTTGTCAGAATGTCCAGCTGGGTTGTTTATTCATTTAAAGATTAATTTTTGCTTGTTTGGCATTTTAACCTGACCCTGATAAAAAACATTGAGTTCAGTTTAAACACTGATCTATGAAAAACTCACATTTCCCTTTTGTACGATTCTAATGAGAGCCTTTATCTGTTGGTGTTTTTCAACAGTAACTTCCAAATTATTTGGGAAAAAAAAACAACATTTGAATGCTGCAAATGACTAAGATAAAAACAAGACATCCTGTGCAAATATATTGATACTTTTCATAAATCCAGATTTTTCTCTTGTAAATGAAGAAACAAAAATATTTTTCAAACTGATCCAGACTTTATGACTGTATTTTCCATGATAATCACAGTATTGTAACAGAATATTCCTAATCTCTTACTCAAACATATTTATTATTCATACCTACTTAAAACATGAATAAAACATAACTTCTTCATTGGTTTCCAAACTTTTCAACAGTTCTGATTAGTTTATTTAGCACAATTTTAAGGGGAAATCTTAAGAGAAACATGGACATTTATACTAAAACAAATATAAATCTAAGAGGTTTGGGTCTTGTTGACTGTATTGGTTACATGGTTGTATGTCAAATTTGTAAAAAAATACAATAAAAATATAGATGGAAAAAAAACAAATAAAAAATTTGAATATACAGAGATTGAACTTACGCTTAAAAGCAGGCACTTGTTCTCCTTAATGGCACCCAGGCAACCAAGGAAGCCCGTCACCATGACGATTGCGCCAACAGCAATGACCATGTTGGCAGCTGACAGAGACGGGAATGAAGGTGAGAAGGTGGCGAAGCTGCCCTGTGACACAGAGAGCCAGATGCCCACGCCAAGCAGCCCACAGCCACACAACTGCAAAGCAGAAGACAACAGATGTGAGGGTGAGAAACAGACAAGTTGGTGTCTTTTCAGGCACAATCTTAAAACATTTACAGCTCTTCCCTGGATGCACTGATTATTACTGAAGACCTCCTCAAGCAACTACGGTTACCTTTGAATTGAAAGAAAAAACTAAACGTACAGCCCAACTCCCTGGGTCCTTTCAGCTGCCAGGGACCCAAACAGTTACTAAACACATCCAGAAAAACCAACTAGGATTATGTTAATTACAGCGGCGATAAGCCAATAACAGCTCTGGGAGAGATTAGGGCAAAAAAAATTGGACTTGAGCCGCAGAGTTTTTGATTATGTGAGTAGATTACAATAAATCCAGAACAAACAGATATGTAATTAGTCCCAGATCCAAGGCAGACATCTTCCAGGCTTTCTGAAGCCACCTGCAGTGGATCTGAACTTTAACAAGAAGAGGCAGCTCCCTAATCTCACTCCTGCAGATTCCTGCTGATGTGTGGCGTCCGCAAAGTGAACGTTATCGCAACATGGAGTGTTCAAGGAAGGCTTTGATTTGCGGATGTGTTGGTCTATTTTTTCAGAGATAATATCGCACAGCTTTGGAAAATATAGAGAGGGAGAGAAATGGGGGCAGCTGTAGGTGACATCCAACAAAAAGAACAAACAAATACAGATTGTCATATTTTTTTGCAGTTGGAAAAAATATAGGAATTGTATTCAATAAGCTCTAGTTGATGTTCGGAAACATGCGTGGCTGGGATCATTGAGTTTGGAGTTTGAAACAATTTCTGGAATGCTTGGTTCTATGACATCCTCAGTAAATATCAACTTTGATTTTAAACAGGTTTGAACAGAATTATTGCAAGACCGATTAGCTCCAGCGCGGCTCTCCTTACCATCAGGCGATGATGTGTAAAAGTAACTTTGAGCTTTAACTGCAAGAGTCAGGAAATGGTGAGAGATGCCTGAGGTCTAATGAGTCCTACAGGATACATGAATGAGCCACACATCCCCATTTCAAATGTCAGATGAGCTCAGTCTGACTGCTGCTGAACTTTGACCTTTGAGCTGTTCTGGTTTGACTTCACACAGGCTGATGTGAAGACAAAGACCTGGCACGTGGAGAGCAGCGCTACCAGCAAGATGATATGCAAAGAAGAGGGAATGAATCAATTAAAAAGAAAAGGGGGAAAGAGCAGCGCAGAGTAATACATCGACTGATAAGAGCTCTGCTTGAGTCTGCTAAAATTAACCAGCTGAGTGGGTTTCCTGTAAAAAGCCTGTTCAAAATGTCTTCTCTCAAGGTTGAAGGAAACGCAGGCTGCAAATAATTTCAGACTTGAGGGAACAACTCTAAACGGACGACAAGAGAGACTCAATGAAGTTTCCTCATTGTAACAATGCAGAGTTTTTAAAAGCATCTCAACAGTAGAATTGTATCTATAAACAATCCAATTTTAAGCAACAAAATAAGCAATATTTTTTATTCAAAGCCCATTTTGAAGTAACCAACATTCTCTGAAGATGTTTGACTTCACTGAGTTGCACCTGTGCAGCTAAATTATAGAATAAATAAACGCATGAGCTCAAAACAAAGTTATTTATTGTTTCCAATCAGTTATTCAGGATCTTCAACCATCAGATTGGTGCAAAGTGCAAAGCTGACATTAACTCATGTTTAGCTTTGAGATGCTATTTTAAGCTTGAATAGCTTCAATGATAGGCTAACCCCTTTTAGCACATCCTGAACACAACAATAGCCTTTTCCGGTGTCCAATCAGATTTTTTCTGAAGTAGAAATTAAAGCCCAGGGGGCCGAGAGAAGCTGCGCTTTTGTGTTTGCGAATGTCGCTTGTGTGTCAGATTTACAGACATATCTGAAACACGTGAACATGTAAAAAAAAATACTGTTCAAATTTAAGTAAAAATTTTTTATAATTAAATGAACGCATTAAAGTCTCAGACCGAAAAAAAACATGTGACAGTTCAGCACAAAAAACGAGAAAAATGGAAAAAAAAAAATCTGAGATCCAAATTCACCTAATCATTCACGTCCAACCAAGTAAAAAGGAACTACAGCTGTTCTGTAACAACCTCAGAGGTTTGCTAGAGAACAATAAATAATAATAAAAAAACCAGCATCATGCTGTGGGCTTGACTTTAGTAGGAATAAGGAAGCTGCTTAGAGTTGATGGGACGGGATGGAGATAAAACCAGGACATTCTGGGAGGACAACCTGTTAGAGGACCTGAGACCGGACCAGAGAGCAACTCTGGACAGGTGATTTATCAACATGCACACCACAGTTTCTGACCTCTTTTTGTAGTAAAACTAAAGGCTAAAAAATGCATGTTTACTTTATGTTTTTGTGTTGGTCTGTCATAAAACATTCTGGCCCAACAATAAAACCCAATAAAATATGCAGCTGTAACATCTGGAAAATTAGAACCTTTCAACACGGTAAAACATCCAAATGGGAGCAAAACGCAAAGAACAGAGAGAAGCAGGCCGATGCTTTCTGTCTTTTAAATGCTGAATAATCCCAGTGAAGCTGAATTCATTGGGAGGCACTATTAGCCTTTTAATGGCAAATTGATTAAAAACAAAAGGAGTCCCAAAGTCATTTGAAAACAATGGAGAGAGGTTGTCCTTTTCGCTGAGCGTCAAATACACAGATTCACAGCTAACGCCGTCCTGAAGGCCAGATAATATATAGTGTGAGAAGGGATTTAGGGAAGCAGGGGACTAATAGAAAGTTTAGGAGGCCACATAGATAAAGTGGATTTACAGCTAGTGAGGGGGAAAGCCGAGAGGTTTAAGAGTCCTGCTGGGGAGGAATACAGTACCTTCTCTTAATTGTGTTTAATGCCCAGTGAAGGGAGCTTATCCGAGTGTGTCAGTCACCGCAGCGATGGTAAAACCGCCCAGCTCTCCTCAATCTGTCAGATCTGAGCCGGCATGAACACGCCTAATCCCCGCTCTGCTTCCACTTCTGCTGCTAGGAAAGGCAAACGTTTCTGTGCCACGGGACAAACCGCCTCTAAACACAGACCTGCCACTTCTCTGACCTCAGGTACAAGAATGGGTTCTGACCTGTGACCTTCAGAACCCATCTGCATAAAAACATGGAGGAGTGACGCAGAATCTCACTTTGTTTACAACATGAACAGTTATGATTGTCTGTTCTGTCCAGATCTAATTAAACTGCATCTCAGTAAATCATATCATCAGTAAGTTCATTTATTTCAGTGATTAAATTCAAAAGGTGAAACATTTATATAGACTCACTTGATAAAACACTGTTTCTATAACTCAGTGGTTCCCAAAGGTTTTCTGCCCCCTATGGATTACAATAAAATCCCCACAAAAAAAGAAAACAAATCAACTGGGCACATCGTTCAACCAGACATAAAGCTTTACACATATTTTGTTTTCAAACTCCACTTAAGTTTATTTCACACTTCAGGTTGCAACAAAACACACAACAAACCATCTTTACAGTGAAACACTTTTGTGTAACATTTTTTTTTTTTTTCATTCATCCATACCGCTTCCCGCACCCCCCTGCAATGACACTGTGCCCCCATAGGGGGCGCACCCCACACTTTGGGTATCACTGCTACAACTCATCTCTGCATTTATGACATTATTCTTGATTGAACAATTAATTGAACTCCAGCTTTTATATGTGTGGTAGTGAATCTGTGAATCTACTCTTCAATGTTCCTTGCTATTCTTTCATTTTGTCCTTGTTTCTTGTGAAACCTTTTTCCATTATGTTTTTTCCTTCCACTGAACTTTCCATTTATATTTTCGTCAGCTTCAGTAATCCTCCTGGTGGAAGGTATGAGTGACCGTCAACACGTCCAGGGTCCATAATACGGTGGCCATCATTACGTTCCTCCATTAGAAATCTGTTTTTATTGGTTTTATCTATTATTCGCATTTTCTGTTAAGATGAATTAGTTTTTTTATTCATTAAGATTAGCTCTTTGATGCTTCCTTCAGAGGAAGCTCATTTCAGCTGCTTTCATGATAGTTAAGTGAACAAAGCTGGAATGAATGAAGATGACGGTGAGATTTGAGGATAACCAACATTCTCTGAAGACGTTTGACTTCACTGAGCTGTACCTGTATTGCAGCTCTTTAAACTTGCTCTCATTTAGGCCACTAATAAGTCCCGCTGTACCACTGCACCAGATTATGATCTCCAGGTTATTTACTGTGTGGTTCTGGATAAATCCAGTGAGCAGACGCACACAGCTGCCGTTGGTTATCCTCAAATCTCACCGTCACCTTCACTCATTCCAGCTTCGTTGTAGTTCACTTAACTATCATGTCATCATTAAGCAACCAAGTCTGACACATGACAGCCCTCCAGGTCCACAACTCTTTCAAATTTAATCCACGTTATAGATGGATAAAGTCTCTTTGCAGCCTAGTTTTTCAAACGTCTCTCTTGGTTAGGAACTGGCAAACACTGTCAAAACCAATCAGCAGTTTTTACCTTGATGCTCGGTTTTACAGCGCTCCCATGCATACATGCAGCATGAGATGCTTTCCAACATCACTCTCAAGGTTGCTTTCATATTTGAGGCCTCAAGGTACAAATTGTACCGCTGTGATAAAGAATCAAAAAAATCTTTGCAGCAGAGAACACAAGCCTGACAGCACAAGCCCATTTAATTATACTTAATGTTTAATCTTTTCTTTGCAAAATAATGGGAGGATAACAGTGTTGAGATAATGTTTGACCTACGCATTTGGTGAGCGATAATTTTAGAGCACTTTCTTGGCAAAGAGAGAATGAAGTCAACTGTCTAATAACATGAGAAGAAAAGTGAGAAAACGCTGAGCAGATCGGAGTCAGAGTTAAGTTTTAGTTGGAGGAAACAGGAGAATATGAGATGAAACTGTCTCTGTGAATGAGTGGGGACATTTTAACAAACTCAGGGGGGAAATAATTGCAGTAGTACAATAGGAAGCAACAGTGATAGAGCTTTCTACTGAGAAAGGTGATGGAGGAGAGGTCAGCTGTGAGATGTGGAGAAGAGCAGAATATTAAAATCCAAAGTGAACAGAAAACACTGGAGACGAGTGTAAGAAGAGGAGTAAGCTCAGAGAGAAAGATGAAGAAGAAAATAGGTTGTGACCCCTCTTCCAAGTGGTTGGCTCAGATGATTATCAGTTGCTGCGGTAACTGACTCGGTGACATGGAGTCAGCCGCTTCCAAACCTCTTCAATCTCCTCCGTATCAACCAGACGTCAGAGTGTGCAGGTGAGACACTGAACGACATTTTACACACTGATCACTCAGGGAGGTCATGACCTCTGGTGTTTCTTCTGTCGCATCGGGCCGTCTCCTGGAACTGGGCTCGTCATCAGTGACCCAGAAGGATTCAGGTTCGGTTTACTTCAAATTTTGCTGTTAAATCCTTTTTCTATCTGTAGCAATTATCACTTGATTAGGCACACCTATCTGATTGCTCATTAACAAAATGAGTCAATCAAAAGGCAGCAACCGAAGATGACGTGCAGAACTTCAAACTGAGCATCAGGATGGGAAGGAAAGGGAACAAAGTGACCCCTGAACTCGGCATGGTCATCTACTAGGATCTGAACCCACAACCATCTCTGAAAAAGTCCGAAATATTCAGTGAGTGGCGTCAACAGACCCACCAGGAAATGTTTGATCATTTCATCACTCTCCAGTAGGGGGCACACTTTCAGTAATGCACTAATAGCAGAGCTAATATTTCACTTAGTGCTTCTGCTAATTTTGAAAACATTTAATGCACTTAGCTTCACCTAAAAGTATTTTTCCAAATAAATGCTCTAGGCTGTTTACTAAGCTTTCAGTTGAAAGAAGTTCAACATCTATGTTTAAGTTTTGATTATTGACCGTTAAGAAATCAAAGCAGTTAGATGTTTCTATTTATGCTCTTATTTTGAAGGGAATAAAGACTGTTTCCTCTCGGTATCTTTCCATTTTTTCCAAGATACTTAATTGAGTAAGTGGCATTCGTTAGTTTACGACTAACAAATGAATGAAATATAAAGAACAAAACTCTTACAAACCCCCAAAAACAACCAGGAGAGTCAATTAAACACAAATTAAACACAAATATTCACATATAGTTATGAATTGTTTTGAGAACCTCCTCATGTTCTCTGACTGACTTTATGGATATTAACATAGTTGAATTTAGCACTTTAGCATTATCTAAAGTGTTAGTAGAATCATTGTTTATCATTAGCGCTTTAGGGTTAGCATAGCTAACTTCTTACTTAGCGGTGCCCGTCACTGTCTTTTTCAAATAATGCAATGTTCCACTAGGATAAACATTTATACATTTACAATTACTGAGCATTACAATAACATCCTCAGGTCCACCTATATGTAACTACAGACAAAACTTAGCCTCCGAATGTGAAAACATTCTATGACAGTAATGAGTTCCTGTAGTCAGACTCTGAAACTGCTCTGAATTTACTACAGGAGAAGCAAAAAGAACCCAACCAGCCTTAAACTCCCCAGATCCCACTCTGATTAAGCATCAGTGGGATGTGCTGGGTCCAGCCTGATTCACAGTAACTCCAGTCTATAAGCTCTGCATAAAGATCTGCTGCCAACATCCTGGCGCCAGACAAAACAGGAGATCCCCAGAAGTCCAGCAGCCATGCCCATATGGGTAAAAAACCCAAATCCAGTTCAAGAAGGATCTATAACATCAGGGAAGTGAATTTTATTAATGTATCTGGTCTCTAAGGTCACATGTGCTGTTCCCCTTTATCACACACCATATAAGCACATAAACTGAATCACAACAGCACAATAAACAGAAATATTTGTAAAAACGGATAAAGAAAAACAGCAGAGTTGACCTCAGAGACACTGAATGGTCTCTGTTCCCTTCTTCTGCACCTCAAAAAATCTGTTCTTTGCCACAATTGATTTGGCTCTGCAAGGAAGACAAGAAATATTCATTTAGCTACAGGCATGATTTTTCAATTTTTCCTTTGTGATTTTGCAACTCAGACTCATGTAACAATGTAAGTGCTATTTTGGTTGCAAAAAGGCAACCAGAATAATGTAACAACAAAGCAAAGCAAAGCAAGTGTAAACATCAAAAAGGTGCAAAAATGCCCCAAAGGAAAGACAGGAAATTTGTGTTTTCTGCACAGCAAAGGAAAATGGTCCGTTTTGAAGCATGCTGGGAAAGAAAGGGGGAGTTCTTTAAGAGCTCATCTCCACCTCTGTGAGAATCGGTCAGTTTTCTTCATTTATTTATTAAGCTTTCCTGCAGATACACAAATGCTTCTACTCTCTCCCTCCTCCAGGACTGTCAGGCATGAACAAATAACACAGAAGCCTCAGTGAATGAAAAGTCATTTTTAGATAATCTCTTTGAAATCATTTTTCATATCACCTTGATAATCTTTTTTCCACTTTCCAGATCTTTCATCATGTATAATAAGTTATTTTGGGTTTAAACACTGAACAGCTATTGAAGAGATGAACTACTCTACATGCGGCGCATTAAAGCAATTATGTCAAAATAAGTGCTGCATAAGGACTTTTGAAAAAGCTTTTGACTCATGCAAGTACCGACACTTTATACTGAAAATCAGCTTAATTCCAACAAACAATCTACTATAGTTTCCATAGTAACAAAAAGTTCCTAATGATTCCATCAGAAATCATTGTTTCCTGCATTTAAAAACATTCAGAGAAATATAAAATACTATTTCACACTTTCATAAAAGACTAAAACTAAGCTGTCAACTTCTGTACATAAAGCTTTCCACGATATAACATCCCACTTTTGGTCTCCTTGGGATTCCTAGTTATTACCCTGTGAATATTGTACAGCCAGAGTGCGTTGTATAACGAGTAAATTATTCACAGGGCTGTGATGGCGGTTCAGGCACTCTCAAGCAGCAAAAAAAAAAAAAAAAAAATTAATAACATGAATTCAAAGGACTAAAACAGCTGCAGAGTTTAGGGTTAAAAAGTTTTATCCGCCTGGTTAAAGTTTTATTCACAGATTGGAGTCCCTCGGGATTCACAAAAACCATAAAATTACCCCAAAAATCCAACTTAGAGAGGAAAGAAGAGAAAACGTCTTCAGACTGAGCTTCGTTCAAGATTATCAGCACCGGAGGTACTTTGGTTGCATAAGCTAAATATAGAGCTAATTAAGAGATAAAAGATGAATTGTTCACAGATTCTGAGAGAAACGACTGGAAAATGAAGCGTAGCAGAATATTTTTAATAAATCCTAGTTCCCACGGAAGCAGAAGGCACCAAAACAAGAAGTTCTGGTAGCAACTTCTCACCTGGAATAATTCTAGGAATGCCACTAAATTCACCCTAATCTTGTTACTGTTGCAAGATGGAAAACTTTTGGGTTATGCTAACGTCTAGCTCAGAGACAAGCTAGCTACCCTCATCAATTTGAACTGATGCCATGAATTTCTTTGTATTCTTCAGCTGAACAACAGATTGCAGATGTATTTTGAATTTGGTCTCATCTAAATAATAACAAAATTCATTAAAGATCTGCTGTCGTATCAACCTTCCAGACCTCTCAGGTCTTCTGGTTCTGGTTTCGTTCTGCATCCCCAGAGAAACATCATTCAGCTTCTAGGCACCACAAATCTGGAACAAACCGCCAGAAAACTGCAAAAACGCTGAAACACTGAATTCTTTTAAATCCAAACTAGAAACTCATTTAGAGTTGTCTTCAGTAAATCATTCATTTTAGTCTGTTTTTCAAGTTTACTTTCTGTTATTATGTCATTGCAATATTCCCTTTTTCTCTTTTCATGTTTTCATCATGTGCAGCACTTTGAATTGTCTTGTTACTGAAATGTGTTATACAAATAAACTCGCCTCTGCCTGTTTTACTGCTTTAAAATGTTCATCATTAGGTGGCTTTTGGGAGCCTCAGCATTTTCCCTGGAAGGTTATTTGTTATGAAAGGTTCATCCAGCCAACATAAGATCTGTGGTCAGTTCTGTCCCATTTCTTCTGATCACATATTTAACATTCTGACTGCTGCGGATGCCTTGGCTGGAAAACACAGCCTGTCCTGTCTGAGGCCTTTAGAGATGCACCTGTCAGTGATGCAGGGGTTGGCCGGGTTTTCTTCCCTCAGTCTCTCTTCTGGGATAAACTGAAAGGCCAATTCACTGCAAAGTGACTCCAAATCAATCGAGCCAGTAAGGATTAAAGACAGATGAGCCTTGTGTCTGTCCAGCACCATCCCACTGACACAACTACACACATTCACGCCTGACACACAACCTCTACCCCATCGAGACAGACAAACAGAGAGACAGAGAAAAGACAATAGCAGAAGGCTATTAGACACCCCTGACTAATTCTGCTGTTGGATCTCTAATATCCCAACAAGACTCTTCAATCAGTCTAAGAAGCCACAGGCACTTCAATTATGCATTGAGAATAAGTAGGAGCGCATCAGGAAGGGATGAGAGTCCTGCAATGATTGGAGACGGACAGAACGCTTGCTCTGCAAGAGTCAATCACAGAGAATGAAGCAGAGGAAAACAGGCCCTGCAACGCACAGAGCCTATGGGTGGAGTTCAGGTCCAAAACACAGACAGATGCTGCCACAGAGGAGAAAAGATTCTCCACTGCTCTACGCTGCAGATGCAGAGAGGCTCCAGAGATTGCAGCTGCTCTTTTCTTAACAGCTGCAGTTTCTCATCTCATCTTCAGGTATGAAGAGGAAGGATCCTTATGACGTTCCAACATAAACACTTTAATACATCTGATCAGCAAACTACAAATCAATTTTACTGCTTGGTTCTGACATCAGAGGTGTTTCTGAAGATTTATACTGAAGATACACAGATCCAATATTAATATCTGTATCAATCCTGATACTGGAAAAAAAGGACATCATGCTTTATTATTTAACTTAGATTATATTTAGAAATCCTAATTGCACTTTCTGAACCATTTCAAAGATTATTTGTTGCAGTTTATTTTTTTGCATGTTTGCAAAAGTTAGTCAATCTATTTTCTTTCAGTCAAGTTCAGTTTTCTTATTATTTATTTTATATTGGCTGTTATACTCCTAAATAAACTGACTGAACAAATGAAAGTTGTTTTTCATGTTTGACAAAGCTTGTGAAGCTACTGGTGTGTTTAAGTGAGCTTGGCTGGTGCACAGTTAGCAAATAAATTCATAATACACAACATGTTTTTTAAAAAAGAAATGTTCAGTATCAGATCGATATCTAAACCTCAGATATCTGTATTACGATCGGAAGCGAAAACTGTGGATCAGTTCATCCCTAATTTCTACTGACTCATTTGACCACAATAAAAAATGAATATGTTAGAAAAATAAATATTAATTTATTTGAAGCCTGCAGCGCTTTACGAGCTCCTGTTTTCCTCCACATAAACTGGCTTTTCCTGTGAAGGCACACAAATATTTGGCTCATATAAATATCTCACTCCGGTCTGCCAGAGTAGCCGTGTCGAAAACACTAAAGGCGGGTAGGAGCTTGGACAATCTCCCATTGACTTTCACCGGTTGAAGGGCTTAATGAGCGTTCTGGCTCAGCAGAGGCACACGACTGCCAGGATCTTGTGTTTTAAACCATTTTGACACGCCAACCTGTTTTACACACAGTACCTGAATCAGAGATCCAAAGAGCTAACAGAAACTGGGAATCTCTAATGCACCATATGGCAGCCATAGCGTCCTACAAGTAAAAAAAAAAGAAAAAAAAGGAACAAAGCTGGCATCAGCACATTTCTCTGCTATTTTTCATACCAACAGTAGTTAGATAAGCGGCAAGATGAATGTGAAGGTCCAAGGCAAAAGGTTCAGGACATCGATTCTGCATTCTTAATATTTATTATACTTTGTAGTATATAATAACACACATATGAATGTGAAATGAAATGCAAACATTGGGCTGGTTGTCGACTCCCTTCCTCTCAGATCAGGGAACTCAGTGGCTTTCTTTAAAGGCAGATTAAAACTTATCTTTCTAAATCAAACAGATGCCTACACAAGCTTACAATAAGAGGTTGTACATAAAAACCTTCTTACACATAAGACACTCACTGTTCTGTAGAATTGTCATTATTTCACAATATGTAAGTATGCATGCATGCACACCTTTTGGTTGTCCTCCTGTCACTGTGAGCTGTTTCTGCCTGTGATGATGCAAACTTCAATAAAAGAAGAAAAATCTGACCTTCTACAGTTCAGCTCTACAGACCCAAATCTTTCACTCTGTTATCTGTAAACTGGTTCAGATCTGCTGTTGAGCAGCTCAACGTTTCTTGGGTCAGCGGGGCGCGTTGCTCCCGTTTGAACCCGAGCTCGTCAACATTTGAGGAACTAGCAGTTGCTTTTGGTGTTTCTGTTCACTTCATGTTTCTCACTTGGAGGTTGAAGCATTAAAATCTCCTCTTCAAAACTACAAAGTAAACAGTAAGCTTCAAGAGCAAAGTAAACAACCATTAGCATAAGTTTATTTTCCCTAATAAGCTGTGGGACTTTGTGGAATAAACTGAGGTGACCTTGGCTGTCTATGTTTCAGACCGCCTGAGGAGCTAAATGTGTCGTTACGGATGTATCTGGAAATGCGTGACGATTGGTTGCCCAGAATGAGGTGAAAAGCAGCCCTGGGATTTCTCCCTAGAAATGAGAGAAGCTCTTAGGCATCAGAAGTGCTTCGTTATGGTTTCATCAACAAGTCCAGTCAACTTGACCTTCTGCAAAAGCAGCTGCTTGGTTCAGCTTTTGAAAGACAAATATTCTACAAACCGTATATGTGTGCATGGATCTGTTTGTGCATTATGTAGTTAATAAAATTCTTTGCACACAGTGGCCTTGCTGCAGGGAGTCTGTGCAGACAAAGATCAGAACCGCTGCAGCTGAACACAGCATCCTTTGGTACCAACATTCCTCACAATGTTAGAGGATTATCCACACACCTAATGAACAGGAGGGAATTTATATGCCAGCTGGTTGAAAGACCAAGAACTGAGAGGCGATGACACAAAGCCATGCGCTACATGTGCAAAAAAATCAGATTGTTCCGTTTTTCCTTGTGATGATTTACATTTGACTGGGAAGACTTTCTTTAAAAAATGCATCAGAATAAAACCGTGAATATCCCAGCATACGGTGTTTGCTGGAGTGGCAGCGCTCGGATGGCAGCACTCCTGTTACGTAATGCAAAGCATTATGCATCCCTGGAGGGACAGAAGGAAGATGAAGACACAAAATATGCACATCCTCTTAAGTGAAAAGCGGAGCACCAAGCGGAAGTCGAGTAAGAAAAGAGGATGTTTAGATTGAAAAGCACATAATCAATACTTACTTTGCATGCCTTACCACAGAGAGAATTACTTTTTCCTTTGCCTCTACACAACATTACAATAACCTTTTCTTTTCATATGGTAAATTATTCATCAGGTCTTTTTAAAACACAGCTGTGGAAGTAGAAATCAGAAGAAATGGTTTTGCTAATATTAATAAAACCTTTGCTCTAAGGATGGTGGATAATAGAAGCTTTTATTATTTTTTTCCTTGTTCTCTTAAATCTATTTTTCCCTTGTTGCTACTTTTAATGCAACAGAGAACATATCTTTTTTTTTTCCTACCACTAATCCCCTCTATTAAATTGGACTGTCTGCTGAAATTCATACTACATTTCATATTCTATTACATCCAAAAAGCTTTGTGATTTTGCAGATATTCTGAATTACTTTAATACCACAGAACCCACCCACAACCTCAGTCTTATTTTTAGTGAACAGTTCAAGGGAAACTGATTTGATTCTGTAAATCTGGGCCACAACCGACGTCTTTCTGAGATAATAAAGTTGGAGAGGGATGGGAAAGCGAGGGAAAAGCAGACCTTACGTTAAGCACTGCAGGAGAACGATCTGTATTCATGGAGGGTCAGGATGTTGTGAGCGCTGTGTGAATGTTGATGATGCTCTGTCTGCATCTGCTCCTCATCCAGGGGGAATACTGGGAGAAGTGATGTGATTTCATCTTTAGCATGACAATCACAGATCCAGATGATTGCCAAACTTAAAAAAACTACAACAAATAACCTCCTAGCACCATTTTTATGATGAGCAATTCTTTACATAAAAGTAAAAAAACTCACGTTTTAAAAATAAGGCAGCATAATGATGACCTTTGTTAAAACATGACAAATCCCCATTGTTTGTTCCAGTGACTAGCAGCTATTGAGCTGGTGGAGGCAGAACAAACTGGGCTGCTGCTTTTGGCCTCCAGGCCAGCAGGGGGCCTCAGTTGTTGTGTTTTCATATGAAACGAGAAAAACTACTAAACTTTAGATGAGTGATTTCTCAACAAGTCATTTTGAAAAATGTCCATTCCCAGAAAAAGTATACACAAGATCAAAAATATATCTGATTTCAATGGTTCAAAATATGTATGACTTGTTGCCATCATGGTGGAAAAATCAAAACATAATCAGTAATTATGATTTCTATGGGTACAATTATGTATAATTTGATACTAAAAACATTCATCTGTGACAAATATTGCCCAATTAATGTAAAAATAAATTCTTCTTGCTGACCATAGTGGCCATCTGGAATGTTTCAGTGGCTAACTAACATCAGTGTTTCTTATGTGCACATGTGAAATATTTTTGTTGAAATATTCAATATCTGCTGCACTATAACCAGAAGTGGGTCATTAAGTCAAATTCTGTTTAGGGTCCGGCTCTGGCTTTAAACCTCAGTGCTTCATTTTATTCTTTAAAGTGGCTGACAGCGACACTGTGCTGTTGCATCGCTGGGTCTGTCAGGTTGCAAGTCGCTCATTCTGTGACGGATTCCCAGAAGAGATGACCTTCAGTCCTCTTTTGAGAAAATCTTTGACAATTCTTCTCAAATTGCCTGCAAAAACACAATGCCCTTGGCTCTTAGCAGCACATGTTCCCCCCCACCACTAACATGCATACCCAGCTAATAAATGCAACCTTCTCCTTAAAGGTCAGGTTTCAGTGACAGTTCTCGACATGGAAAAGTATCCCATCCATTCTCTGTTTTTAACCGCCTCATTGGAGGTGTCTCTGCAGCTGACATGCTAATTAGCACAGGAGGGAAATGGACTGTGAAACTACCCTTTTCTGGTCAGCCAACCTCTGAATTCCCATCAGCTCCACATCTGGATGCTCTGGAAAGCACAAAGAGACATATCATTAAATAATTGCCAGCCAAAACCCCCGTGTCGGATTGCGATGTAATCGCAGCTGAATTAGTCACAACCCTGAGGATGCAGGAACGGGATGAACAGAAATCACAGCAGCTCACAGAATAAATAAACATTAGTCCCAGGAGGGATGCTGCAACGGGGAGACTGAGCTCCGCTGGACAGTCGTCAGGAAACACCAACTGCGCCTCATCCAACTCCCCACAAAAATCTGCTCTCGAGCACAGAATGACTGACGGCTTCACTCGGATTAGACATCACCCTTCTTAGATACACAGCACCTGCTGTCAGGGGACAGCACAGCAACATGTTTGCCTGACTAACAGAGGATTTATGCCTCCTTAGCACTTATCATTCATGAACTTAAATGCTAATTCCTTCAAGATCACACTGGGTAATCCCCAGAGAGTGGGGGATGACAAAGAGACTGTCTCCAGCTGGAGCAGTGTGAAGTCCTGGACTGCTGGAGTAAAGTGGGACGAAAAGTGTGTCTGCAGAACAGCAGCAGATTCCAACACCTCCCAGCCTCGTATAAATGTGCATATTTCATAACGCTTAACTAAGTAAGCCACTAGAGTGATCCGAGGAATGAAAATCTCCACAGTCATTCATTTTAATGTCGACTTACATAACCTTTATTTAAAGTGCAGATTACAATTTAACCTATTAAAAGTTGCTTTGCACATTTCAGAGATTTTATTTTCCTTCCAGTTACAGCAAAGTTGTTGATAATATCAAGATATCTAGAAAATAAACTCTCTTCAATGCTTGCTTTGAACCTGTTATCACTATACATGTATTTAAAGAGGAGTATTATTTATTTTCCAGGCACATATTGCCATTTTACAGCACAATCAAGTAACTATGTTACCTTCAAGTTGTTATAAAAAAGATACATATATCAAATTTAACCTAAAAAAATTTTTACTTAATATTTTAGTGCCTTGAAATTGGGCTACTGTCTCTTTAAAATCTTCCGCTCTTTTTGAAACTCCGCCTTCAGTAAGTCCTCAAAACATGGCGTCTTTATTGCTAGTTCCACCTGCTGTTTGCTAATTGCTGATGGCTAGTCTGAAGGAGCTGAGTGGGGGAGCAAAGAGGGAGGGCTGCTCTCTGGGGTGG
Organism: Brachyrhaphis roseni; assembly: GCA_903066815.1. Classification (NCBI taxonomy): domain Eukaryota; kingdom Metazoa; phylum Chordata; class Actinopteri; order Cyprinodontiformes; family Poeciliidae; genus Brachyrhaphis; species Brachyrhaphis roseni. Next base: position 33,091 of record CAEFZY010051430.1, read on the forward strand.
AAACTTGGAAACTGCAGCTCTGAGAAGGAGCTGCACATTAACGGTGGGGCTAGGCCCATACAGGCGATGTCCTCAGCTGAATGGTTGCCATGGAGATTAAAGGATTCCTCAAACATGCACGAAAGAATCAATGCAACACTCCAGGTATGTTTTTGCTAAGGGAATAACATTATAACATGATGCTGATATTGTCCCTTTAATACTTTGTGCTAAAGTTTTTTCTTAAGTATGCAGGTCTGTTGAAACTGTAACTAACTCCACCGTGAACATAAAGCCACGCCCCCACCAAAGTAGGTGGAGCCAAGATACACTGAGGGGCGTGGCCATGTGTGGAGCTGAGTGGAGGGGTCGATGCTCTTAACATTTTTTCCAAAAAGAAAGTCACTAAATATAATGACAGAATTGATAAGTTGGCAGCAGGGATAGTTATACTTTAAATATTGCATTTCATTGGCATTAAGCAGAAAACCATCATAATAGCAAGAAATAAAGGGTTAAAAATATCAGTCTGTGTGAAATTAATCACTATTTCATAAGGGATAAAGTCACTGAAGTAAATGAACTTTCAATAATATTCTTACTTAGTATCATACGTACATACATTTATTTTGAAAAGAGTGGAGGATCATTTTTCTTTCCACTGGTTTATTCCAAACAATCAAAATGAAATACATTGAAGTTGGTGGTTGTAATGTGGCAAAAAGTGAGAAGTTTTCCTTGAATTTAGAAGCTGTTCTGATTTTCTGCATAAATGTTCAATTTTCCAGCTCGACTCTTCGGCTCCCTGTTGTTTCTAGAAAGATTTTCAGATGGTGCTTTGGTTTTCATCAGGGATGTTTTAAAGACACAACCAACGTGGATTACTTTCATCATAATTTATGTGCAAACGCTGCGGCTGATTGGCACCTTGTCAGTCTGGCTTTTAGCTTTAAGTCTAAACCAGAACAATGAATGACACCAGCAGGGACTGACGTTATGACAAAGTCCCTCTAATATGGTAATTTCTAAAAGATTTAACAGCATTCTGTTTGTTTGTGAAAGGAACTCTGCCATCTTGCTCCGAAAATCTTACCACATTTCAGATCTGGTTTAGAGGCTGAAAGTAAGGACAGAAAAGTAGCAGAAAAGGGACACAGCATCAAACTCATTAAATATGAAACAGTTTTAGCAAAGTGCAAAAGCCCATATCCTAAATTTGTTCTTAAAACTCTCTTTCTTGTCTGCAAAGGGAGGAAATCGCTGATGTATAACCAGACAGGAAACACTTCACCTCTGATCTTTAGTTAATGATCAGATTCAAACAGACTTTTAAAAGATTTCAGAAGGGTAAACTAGGTGCTAAATGATGTTGCTTATTTAGTGTCAGAGAATAATGGAAATTCATATGAGAACTCAGCTCAGCAGCTCACATGTGAGTAAAATAAGAAAATGGGTTATTTCAACTTTAAGGGCAACATTCGAATCGAGGGTGACATAATGGTGACTCTCTAAACACGCCTTGTCAAAAAAGGTCATGCATGAAGCGTGACTTCACTTCTCATGCTCTTTAACCCCCCCAGGGACCAGCCAGTCGTGTTTGCATGTATGCCTTCAGCGTCCACACTGCAGAATTGCAAAATAGGTTATGCTTAACTCTCAGCCGCAAAGCAGTAAGACATGCATTGTGTGGGTCTAAACATGTAAAAATTCTCTTGTGGAATTTCCTGCATCCCAGAATAATTGGTGTTAGTGACCGTCAGAGGACGCATAACGACTCCTGAGGACCCCGACTCACAGAGAGCTGTCAGGCACGCCTGTGGTCCGCCCGCCGCTCACCCTGGAGCTCAGCGGGGCAAGGGCTCTAAAATTACATATGCAAGCAAGAACCTGCTGGCTACAATTTCCTGACATGTTCTTTATAGACAGTGACATCAAAGCAAAGCAAAGAGGGAGAAAGAGAAACTGCAGAGTTTGGGGTTTTATGTGAGAGCTGGCAGCTGATGGCTCCATCATTTATTGAGTTAAACTATAAAGAAGTTCTTAGATATCTGGAGTTTTCCAAAGATTCTGATTATATCGTTTTGAGCCAAGGAGAGCAGAAAGGTAGACAGACATTTGGTAAAGGAATCGTTCAGAGGAAGGTTGACCTCTGCTCTGCTCAGTCTGCCAACTAGAATTTCAAAGGAGTCGTTTTCATTCATTCGTTTTTTCTCAACCGAGGCCAAGAAGTCAGGACGCAACGTTTAAAGCATCAAAAAATAATAAGACAGGATTGTTGCTTCTCTGTTTTATGTTGTTTTTGGAATTGGTTTGTAGCAACAGCTGCATTTCAATCATCTTAAATATATCAAAAAGGTCATTTTGATAATCCTGGTTTACAACCAATGAAAACCCCCAGGTTTACTTATGCTGTACAGCAATCATATTTAATATTTGGTTGGACCTCCTTTTAAAAATCATTATTGCATGAATGTGGCTTGATCCGGTGCAGTTCAGCCTGTGGCTCTGCTGGAGCCCAGGTAGCTGTAAGAGCTGCGTTTTTACCTATTCACAATAATCAGCTCCACTTTATAGTTCTGATTCACAATAAGCTTTGCACTTCTCAGGACCCAGCTTTTATTTTGATAGTGCACTTCCACTTCTCACTAAATAAATTTGTATATTAGCTAAATATTTAACTCAGTGATAAATATTTACTTTGGAGCAAAGTAGCAAGCTTCCTCTCTCAATATGGAGATAAGTATTTAGTTGGTTAAACATTTAGCTTGCTAATTAAATATTTAGTTTGAAACGGTGACATTTAGAAATCAATGAATAGCAAGTTGAAAATATTAACCCCTAATTTTTAATGGAATTATTGCTGTTAATTTTTGACTGTGTAACTTTACAAACAGAACCCCGTAAAGCCACAGCGGAAACATCCATTGTTGTTGGTGTCATTTCTGAATTCTGACAGCCAAAGGAAGAAATGCTGAACTTCAGCACTCAGGATTTATGTCTGACTTCAGCATTGAAATGAATTACTTTAACAAAAGGAGCACTAGGTTTGCCTGCTAGGCCAGTGCAGCCATGTGTCCCTCTGGCCTATATAATGCACTAAGGTCAGCTGAAGTCCAACAAGCCACTGAGCTGATTGAGGTGGTTATATATAGATACCACTGGCAGGCTAACTCATTCGAGGGAGCACGCTCTGTCACAAGGCATGCGGTGATTTAGTGCACAATTTTTAATCTAAAATCAGCCGATGGCATAATGGAGCCAGACTCTGTTCCATGACACAAACCAGAATAAGATTTCCCCCGTGGCTTATAGCAGATGAAGTGAATCAATTCAAAATAAATGAAGGATGATTAGACATTAATCGTTGGTGCAAAGGTGAGGGTTTAAGAGGCAGATCTGATTTGCAGAGTGTGAGGGGACAAAGTGAGCAGGTCAGCTATTTACCTCTGCTGCTGAAATAGAGGCATGCAGGGGAGTTTCAGGGCACATGATGGAAATAGCTCCTTACTTTGGGAGATGTTAATGTCAGAGTGGGTGTGGGGCTTCTGTGCCGCAGAGGAAAGGAGAAACTGTGACCATGTAGCAATGTTACAGAACCTTCCGGCAAGGTCATTTTCATTAAGTCCATTTCCACTCATTATATTGTTTTTAAGGTTAAAGGTCAGAAGTTGAAAAATAAAAGTGAAAATGTAACAGAAAAAAGTATCCATTTAAAGTTTATTATCTTTAAATCATGTCACTTTATACTCAAATAATAACCAGAAGATCTACAGTTTATGTCAAACCTTAAAGTGGCAGTATTACATAAAATCGACTTTGAGCTTTACATCATGTTATAATGTTATTCTTTTCATCAAAAACATACCTGTAGTGTTTCCTTGATTCTTTCTTGCATGTTTGAGAAATCCTTTAATTGCCATGCCAACCATTCAGCTGTGCAAAACGCCTGGCTGGACCTAGCTCCGCCTTCAAGACGCAGCTCCTCTTCAGAGCTGCAGTTTCCAACCCTCTTCTACGACTCCCCCACTCAGCTCCTTCAGACTAGCAGCAGCAATTGACAAACACCTGGTGGAACTGTTCATTCGCTGAGCTCATCCTACGATCTAGTTCTCAGAGCAGCGCTGATAAAAACCTTGATAAAGGGTCAATAAAGAGCTATTTACCAATGACTTCCTGAAGGTGGAGTTTCAAAAAGAAGAGAAGTTTTTTAGAGAACCAATTTCAAGACGTTAAATTATGATGTCAAATTCCTTTTTAGATAATATTTGATATACGTAGCATTATTATAGTAAGTTGAAGGTAACAGTTACTTTATTGTGCCATAAAATGCCACTATGTGCCTAGAAAATACACAATACTGCCTCTTTAAGAGAAATTCTGGAACATATGGACCAGAAATGCATGGAAAGTCTTGTTTCCAACAAAATTATGAATAGGAGGGGGTCCACTGGAGTTCCTTCTGAAATAACCAAAAAACATTTATTAAGTAGTTCATTTTGGGAGATGTCAAGGTAGTTAATATTACAAGTTAATATGAATGACTTGCTACGATATAAACCACTAACATCCGATGATCTCGTTTTCTATACTTGTAAATAAATCAAACACGCAGTTTTTCAGGTAAATATATGAATCGCCTCTCAGGCCTGAGATCTGTGGCGAACATCCCAGTTTGCTTTTCTCCCTGATTACAACAGATACAGATTCATTACAAGACTTGACCTCAGACCCCAATCTGCAGGCTTTGTTTTTATTTGACCCAAGTCACCATCTCTGCTGTTTTAGTCCACTACAGTTTTAGTTAAGCACTCTGGAAAGAAATAAACCACTATCAGAGACAAAAACACCGTTAAGCTCAGTCCATGCAAACATGTGAACCCAGGAAAAAATACAAAAACACTCACAATGACACTAAAAGCCAAAGATTAACAAGTCATGTAGTTTTCATTTATTTAGTGTTTGTTGAGTGCAAACTACCAAACGTTTATTTTTAACTAAGCAGAAACGTAGAAACCTCTGAACAGTTTGCAAAGCTTTAAGCAATGTTCTGTTGCACACTTTGAAATGAAAATCATTTCTACAGCTTTGAGCCATCAGAATATGCACTATAAGCAGAAATATAGCAGAGATGCATTTTTGAGCAGGGCTAAAGAAGAGAGAAGCTGTTATAAGGGGAGAGTAGAGGTGAAAGGAAGCTGCAGATTTGGATTCAAGCTGTCTTGACTTCTTTGTCCTGGTGTGAGGAAGTGCTTTTTAGTGTTTTTCTTTCCTCAGAGATGACTGAAGAGAGCCTCTTTTCATTATTTCCTGCTCATTTGCATCAAGAGTTTTATAATGTAAAAAATGGAAAGACAATTCCTGAGCTCAATCTCCAGACTGTGAGCAAGCTCTCATCACTCGTGTGCAAATGTCGATGGAAAAAAAGTACCGGGTACATGTCATAAATGAAAGTCAAAGTAGGAAGAGAAGAGAACAGCCATGCATAACCAATGAAGACGATGGACCGTCTCTGATTTTTCACTGGGGTCCAAATGAAGCAATAACCAGCAAAGGATAAAAACATTCATTCATCCTCAACATTACTTATTGAGTTCATTAGATGAACTCTTGTTTCACAGCACGGACCTCCTCTGGCCCAAACACATCCACAAACACCATCCATCTGAAAAACTAACTCATCAATTAGAAATCTTGCATATTGAGTAAAGTGTGGCTGGTGCAGAAGTAAAGATGTACAGAGGATGGGCAGAGTAACTGTGGAGGTGTATCTCTATAACTGTCGGGGAAAGATTAGTGAACCGAAGCTAAATTAGCTTTGCTCTCAGTGATAAACACTGTTGCTGAGAACAACAAGCCTTTGGGATCTGAAAAGCTCTGCAACAGTGAGCCTAAATTATAAATGAATCTGAGGTGTTTAGGCATCTAACTACATGCAGCTGGGATACGATCCAGATACTCTAAACACTTAGTTCACACTGCGATTTTGCTCCAATTTCCCCTTCTGACAATCTAAAGAACGCCCGATTATCCTGATGACTCTTAAGATAATATTAATATTCCTGCCGTGTGTCTAGAGTGACCTGGTCCGCTCAGAAGAACATCAGAACCCCACCGATCTAAAATCAGGAACATTCAACATGTTGGATTGTCTTATATGTTCCCTGAGGTAAAACGTAAAACGCAGCCTGTTGAATGTGTCGTGTAGCCAATCAGAAGCCAGGTGACAAAAACTTCAAAATAACAACTGCTGTTTACTCTGGTCTCACGTTTGATTTTGAGAGGTTTTAGGAGTTTTTCTATTCGCCACAGATTCTTATCACTGGACATTTTCTCTACTCTTCTCCAGGTCATTCTCTGTAAATCTGAGAGATGGTTGTGGGTTTTGAAATACTCTGACCATCTGGGAACAACAAGCATGACACATTCAAACGCACTAAAAATCCTCTTCCTTCCTCAGTCAAAACATCAACAAGTCGACTTTCTCCCGTCTGGATGCTGAAATGAATTGAGCTGCTGCTACTTTATCGGTTTGGTTCATTCACTCTTGGTGACCTTTAATGAGAGTTAGTCGAACCACTGGAACAAACACTGGTACCTTACAAGGTGACATTAACTGGGTAAGTAGCAAGGTGTAGTAGTATACCGCAGTGAGTAGTGGAGATGTTGAGGGGTCAGTCTGTCCTCTCAGGGATACGACAGCAGATTGGTCTGTACCCAGACTTTGTGTCAGATCCACACACTCCTTTGAATCCCTAACAGTTTCTGCCAGGCTGCAGGTCGAATCAGGGAACTGCTTTACATTAACGAGGGAGGCGGACTGAGATCTGTGTCATGTTCACTGAATCTAAGGGCAAAGAAAACAAAAACCTGCTGAGGTTTTACAGTTTCCATGTATGGAATTTATGTGAATGAATCAGAGTGAAAATAGTACTTATATGGCAGAGGTAATGTCTGGGGTTGTTTTCACTCCATCTGAACCATTTGTGTTTCAACAAATAATGTCACCCTATTCTTCTACAAATATCAGAAACTGATATAGATGTGCATTTCTCAAGGCAATTAGGTTCTTTGTGTTGTGATTTGCCTTCCAAACTATCCTCCTTAGTTTCACAATGAAATGTTTAAACAAGAAAAAAGCCCATAAATAGCCATGAACCAAACAAGTTTTAAAATGTTTGGTGAATCAAAGAAATGTCAAAATGAGAACAATAACACCAAATCACTGAGAAAGAAACAATGTGGCTCCCACTCCCAGTGAGAAAAAGAAGTAGTGGTGCTGACTGTGAAGGAAAATGACAGATTTGACTTAATTACTGAATTATGAAACAATAATTAACTTTACTGGTTCCTCTCTATTTTTCCACTTCAGAACAGAACATGGGAAGAAAAAGGAAAGGCACTTCACACTTATGATTTTTTTCAATTAGCAATCCCTTCAGTTTCCAAAACAGTGACTGAGAGATGAATGCAAAATTAAAACATTTAAGTTGCAAAAGAATCGCTCCAAATCCTTTCTTGAGCTTTTATTTGTTAAATTGGTCATGAGACAGTAGAAAGAAGAAAGTCATTGTTGAAAGAAAGTCAGAAGAAGTCAAGTTTGCAGAGAATAGTAATTCACAAACTCTCGCCAGAGCGTCTTCCTCGTTTGTTTACTCTGAACTCACATTAGATCTTGAGATGTTTTGCAAGGTTTCCCGTCAGATGTGAATGTTTGAATGTTGGTCAGTGAAATCTGTTTGTGATTTCAGTGAGGTTGGTCAGTGAGGTTCTCTGGTGTCTCAACCAACAATTTCAAAATCTCACCTTGGGAATCAGAAATTGGAGGCTGGATAAGGCAATTCTAAATATAATATAGATCAAAGTGTATTTTTGTGTTAGAATGGCCTAGTCAAAGACCATATCTAAATCCAGCCGAATCCACTTTGACTAAGTTTGAGTTGTTTTATAAACATTTCAGGTTATAAATGTTTAAAGGTGGTTAAAACGAACGCCTAACAACCTGCAGTCAACCATTAACCTGGACGCCGCAGTTTTTTCATTTGTAAGAAAATCTGAAAACTGAGTATCATTTTCCATCAACTTCATTCACCAATTTGAGCCAGAAAGAAAAATCTATTACAATGAGACAAAATGGGAAAATGTACAAGGGGAAATGAAATGAATGTTTTCAATGATGCTCTTCAAATGATCTGTTTGATCTGAGTGCAAGGAGAGGAGAAGCAAAATGAGAAAAGAATGTCAGAGCGACCTGTTCACAGAAATGTTGCTAAATTACGTTGATGGCAGTTAATCAAAAACCCCAATCTGACTTTGTTTCTGAGCTACAGAACAACATCAGGGAACTTTCAGTTAATCAGATCAATAAAAAACTGTTTAATCACCTTGAATTAAAATTAATTAGAAAAGAAATCCAAATAGAGCTTTCTGTTTGCTTACAAATCTTCAGAGTAGTTTCCTTTTATAAGAAATTGTTTTTTAAAGTTTCCTCAAACACATACTGAAGTCCTAATATGGTCAACATATTTTAATGGAAACATTATTTTCCAATCTAACAAATGTTGCTGAATAATTCACAGCTGGAAAATCACATGTTAAGCTGTGAATTTCCCGGACAATGCATTAATATTAATCATTACAGTGTTTATTGGCGTTTTAAGTCATTAAAACGTAATAAATTAAACACAGAGGAGTTTGAGTTAATGAGTGGGACTCATCTTGTATAGTTGTAACAGTGATTGAACATGTTGCAGTGCAGAACGTGCAGCGCTGAGCTCCTGCTGCTGAGCTGCTGGAAACTGGATGCTGTTGGTGCAGAATCTGCTCACGTGTCCAACAGCTCCTTACTAACTGCTCACCTTCAGACTGGAAGCAGACAGAGGCACACTGATCAGTTAGACAGACGTAAGGAAGCTCTGAGTAACAATTAGCAGGTCAGAAATAGCACAAAGATTCCAGCTGGGACTTTAGCGAGTTCATTTTGAATAATTAATTACATAGATTGTAACGCGTTAAACATTAAAACAGAAGCACACGTTTTCTGGAGGTTTTTTGCATACAAAGAGTTAATAAGGTTTTATAGATCTGAGCTGGCAGCAATCACTTCAGTGTCCTATCAGAATACTCATAATATTCAGATGACTGTAGCCCAAAAATAAATTTTGCTCTTTATATTGAACATTGAGTAATTTGCCAGAATGTGGATGTGTGGTTTATGTAGACAGTAGTACAATAATACAAACTAATTACAACCCAAGTTACATCATAAACATAAAGATGCAGCTGAGCTGCACTGACACACAGCATAGCATATTACTTCAGGCTGGTTATTTAAACTTAAAGTCAGATATTATGGATTAACACACAGCGTGTAGCTTTACAACAAAGCCACATTCAGATTCTATCATCTATTATGAAGAGCATAAAAGCTGCAATACAATAACAACAGACATGTCTGCTAAACACGAGTTGGTAATAAAATCTTTTAAGCCACTTATGCATAACTCCATTTACCAGAAACAGGAGATAAACTCCAATTAAGTAAAAAAGAAAATATAAATACTCTCATGGATTGACAGAGACATAACTTAGTGTATCACAACATCAAACTTATGGTTTTAGGAACATAAGTTGAGTGACTGTCAGTCATTCGGCTGCTGACCTGCACACCTGTGTTGCATTCAGGGTGCATAGGAAATCCCATGGAAAGGCATAACCTCTGTGCATTTCCACTACCCCCGTATATCTGACGCACAAGCAACATCCGCAAACAACAGTGATGGACAACAACGATGCTTCTCCAGACACACTGGAGGTTAACTGCTGCTTCAAACAGAAATCTGGTTTGACATGAAGATTATTGTTGGGGTCAAGTTGTGTTAAAACTTTTCATTTTATTTTACAACTTATTTTATTTTTTTTTAGTTTATTTGGATGGACTTAAACAAATTCACTTCTGACTAATTGAAATATTTCTTTTTGGCTCTTTAATATTTGCATTTGAGTACCCCTGCTATAAATATTAAAATAAAAAATGACAACCAGCAGTTCACACCTTGAAGTAAATGGGTTTCAGCAGGAAAAAAAACAGATCGGTGCATTGCTGAATTTTCTGATGAGTTCAGGGACACATAAAAGTAAATATTGCTGTTGAAAGTAGATCCTCCTGTGTGTCATACAGCATGTCGCTCAGCGCTGGGAAAACAGCTGTCAGTTTCCAGGTCCTCAGTGTCTCGTCTTGTTTGACGCTGTCAGTCATTAACCAGGCAGCTCGCAAACAGCAAACAGAACTCATACTGGAGAAAGACTTTGAAGAACTGAAGTAGAAACCTCTCTCTGTAAAAAGACTGCAAGCTTTCCTGCACTCCTCAGATGAAAGAGAATCAACAAAGGCGAAAGAAGGCGCGACTTCAATTATACGGCGTAAATGTTAATGTATTAATGCTGCATGTTGGAGCCTGTGATATTTGCCTTTAAAGTGGAATCAGCATCACTTTCAGGTCGAGGAGTCTTGTCCCATCCGGTGAAGAGACCCAGACCTTCTGACAGCTGATCTGCATTAAGACGCCGAGGCTCATTACCCTCTGGAAACAGGTTAATTGCTCTGACATTTTCTGAGGTTTCCCATCCCTCAGTAAGTGGAGCCGTTTCCAGAGTTGGAGTGATGTGACCAATAGGAGTCTGCAAACAGAAACGCGCAGGTTGAGAAATTGTAAATACAGATGTTGTGTCAGAGTCGATTCCCCTTTCAAAGGAGAGGAGTGGTGGAGGGAAGCCATTAGAGCTGCAGGTGGATGGCAGGATGACGGAGGGCAGGGTCTCCCAGTGTGGGGCCCGACCTATTAGGAGAAACCAGAGCCTTCGTGATTGATGAGTCACTCCAGCACATCCATCAGGTCCAGCTCACGGAGGCCTGACGCTGTAGTGCCCCTCCTATCTGCCTGGGAACCGCCACAACCCTCAGCTATATCTGAAAGTTGACATTAATGCCTGACTCTTCCTTCACTATATAATCCCTCCTCCTCTCTCTCTCCTTCCACGCTGTAGGAAATCTAAACCTATTTTACACTGAGCCACTTCATCAAAGCAGCTTCTACATTACAGCTCAGCATTACAAGCATCGTTCCAAACAGGAAGATTGAACTGAAGAGTTGTAGTTCTGGTTCTCCGTGTTGAACAGCAACATGGTGGTTAACAGATCATAACATATCTACGTTGTCACGGAGATTTAATCATGTAATAAAAACACATGGAAAAAACTTTTGAATTCATTTCAGGGTGACAGTACAAACATCTAAAGTAGGAATCCAGTAATCAAATATTTTTCGAACATAGTTTCTTTTTACGAATGATAATAGTGATCAAACTATTTCTTTCTAGCCTATTTTCCACGGGCAGTGATTAATTATTTATATGAGGAAAACATCTGATGCTTATCTATTTCTACTTGTCTCCTTCAGACATAAATGGAGGTTTTTAGTTTTATTGGTGTAAGTAAAACACTTAATCACTTTTCAGAGTGATTCACAGTTATTAGCAGTTTTTCACATGTTGGACTGAATGTTCTTTAAATAACTATTCACACAAACCCAGCAGGTTGTCTTGCAGTTACTGTAACTATTTCACCTTATCCTCACTATGTTAAACAAAACTAAAGTTAATATTTTAAATTACTTAAATCTTACGTCAGATTAGCACTGTTATCAGCAGAAAGCCACAGTCTGTGTGTATTCCCATAAAAATGTAGATCCTTACCATAATTCTGAGATTTACAAGAAAGTCATTATTTATCAGATTTCTTGGTGCATCATTAATCCGATGTATTTTGTAAAAGAAATTAAAATAGGACTTTTTTCCCATTTATATCTGTCAATTAAAATAATGTTAAACATTCAGATTCTATCTGTTTGATTTGATGGATAGCACTTAACCACTTAACTACAATGTCTGAAAAAAAAGTTTTAAAACTTGGGAAGAAATGAAGGAAGAGTGGAGAGATGACAATACCCTGAGATTCATGGAGGCAATTTTCTGGGAGCTGTTGTTCGTCTGACGAGAGATGTCAGGCCTGCTTGCTTCTGCAATGTCTCATCTTCATTTCCATTAGCGAGTACTTGGCTGTTGATCCATGCCGTAATTTTAATTAAAACCCATAAGCAAGCGACGACAAGAACAGCTCAGTTAGTGAAATGATTTTTTAAACCATACTCTTCAAATAAAGTGGCCTACAGAGACAAAAAGAGAGCCTCTTCACAGTGGGAGGCCAGGATGAAAAGGGTAAGAAAAGTTCATTCAGGTCACAACGACTAAAATCTGTGCAGTTGGGACAAAGATGCAGATATGTTTATGAAGATGTCTGTTTCAAAATTTTTCATAATTTTCCTGGTTAAGCTGATCTTAATCAGATCAGCTTATCTGGAACCATTAGGAACCAGATATCTGAGGCGTTCTCTTAAGTAAAAAACATCTAGATTCATGAGTTATTTCATGGGTACTAAGTGATACGCAGGGCGACCAAATTGATACACAAAGTTTATTTTCAATTATATTGCTTAAAGACTAATAAGGTATCTAATTTTGGAGCATCTCTGTGTTGGTGACCCTGGTGTAAAGGTTAGCGGAACCAACGGCGTTGTCCAGCAGCACAAATGATCCTCTGCCCAGACTACTGAATAAATTAACAGTATTAATTACAGTATATTTAACAAAGCTTTGTAGAAAATTTAGCATTTTTAGTAACTGAGATTCCCAAATTATTCCAGGAATTGTTTCAGCCCTACTGTGATGTTCAAACATTCCTGCCTCCTGTTAATGTAAAGTAAATAATGAGGCCAACTTTGTCCTGACTAATTGAAAATCTGCAGAGTCAGGCTGTGGACCCGCAGTCCTGAGGTCGTTCCTTCTTTATGTTTCTGGCTCTATCTTTAGAACTCCACATCAGAGTCCAAAAGCGCAGCTCTGCTGTTCCTTTCTTCCCTCTCTGACCTCTGGACGAAGGACTAGCTCTCCTTTCAGATGGCTGCCTGAAACAGATTACCCAGCAGAGGGTAGAACAGAAATCTGTCCTTAAGGCTCTGATGTGAGAGGCAGCTTTAGATTACTCTCTCACAGTAAGTAAACCAGTTTAGTTAGCACAAACAGTTGCACACAGTCTGAGTACTGAAGGTAAAGTGCTGAGTGACCTGTTTTTGCAGGCATGCACCACAGGTGTCAACACAGAAGTCTTTGACTGTGGGAGTCTTCCTGGTCTGGCTCAGATGAATGGACTGGAGGAGCAAAGGAGCATTTACCTTTCCTACAATGAAAACGGTGCATGAACGTCACACAGCAGCATGACTAAACAAAAAATCTTTAATCAAAGTGCAGGTATTGATTGTTTTATTGCAGTAATCAGTGGTGACAGTGGAGCGATGGGGCAGAGCTGCCGTGTGCAGCTGAGGTTGGTTAATCCTGACACAGGAGGAAGAACTTGCATGCAAACTAAAGCTCCTGATTTCCATCCGGCATTATTTAACTACTCCAGTCACACACGCACGCTTTGAATCAACTCCCACTTTACATGCAATTTTGTTCTGACCTTTTTGTTAAGACACACTCGCAAAATTCACCTCTTTCTCACACACACAACATCCCTTATGTATATTTACTTAGACTGAAAAAAAAATCATCTTTTCCCAGTTATCAATCTTTTGCAGTTATGAATTTAATTGTTATTCATTTCACTTTGATAGTTGACACCACACAAGCTCTAGCTGTATGGATTTTTGAAAACATAGAATAAATCAAAGTCACTGAGACATGAATATTGAAATGCATTCCAACTACCTCGACTATTAGTCACAAGCCCAGTAAATCCATCTGGACTCAAGTCATTTAAGGTCTGAAATACTTCATTTAGCATTGTTTTGCACACCTAATTTTCCTCCTGATTGAGTTGGCATATCGGTGTTTTCCATCCTGAGTGTCACCTATGGGAGAGGATCCGCCATGCCTTTAGGGCTGAGGCAACACTTCACAATTAATCAGCATGTTTTAAATCATTTTCGTCAGTATTTATTGTGTTTTCAGAAGTATAAAACACATTACGATTAGAAATTAAACTTTCAGTTTAATTTATAGTTGCTATAAGAAGACTGGGCTGCTGCAGGAAGCAGTTGGATTCATTTCCTTTGTGCTGCAGATGCATCTTCATGAGGATTCTGCTCCCTAATTGCAATTTGGGATTGAGAATCAGCCTTTGTGTCTTCATACACTGGGATGTGCATTAGCTCATTAGGACTTATCCCCCAGCAGCGTCTCCATGTCTCAGATTGACGACCACATTCAGCTGCTAGGTGTTAGAAAGAACCCACTTTCTACTACATTTTCTCTCTGTGGTGCTGTTAGACTAGCTGAACATCAAAACAAGAAAAAGTGACATCTAAATATGCTCTTTTGAACAATTTTCTGGTACAAAGCATCCAATGTTCCTGTGGCTCCTGAATGTCTTCATTGAACTTGCATGAGATGGAACATTATTTAGATTCCCACATCACTGATGATGGAAAATCTGAAAGAGGGACTGAACACGAAACTCAGGGATCGAAGAGGAGAGAATGAGGAAGAAGGAACTAAACAGAAATCACTTTATTGTTAAGTCAATATAATTGCTTGTATACCACTTTAGAGTACAAGGGCTCAGCATGAGGATTAGAGGATAAGATGGTATCAAGGTAAACCAGGGTATTAAATAACAGCTCCAGCTGCAATGCAATTAAAAACTTATACAAACATTTACAGTAAAACGCTCCGTTCATTTTTCTGTCTGAACAGAAAACTCAACGTAACGTTTCATCTGTATTAGTTTCTCTAGTGACACCTTGTGTTTAGGAGAGTAATTCAGTCATTCTGCCCTGACGATGCAAATAGTTTGTTCCCTTCAGCAACGTCCACTTAAATTCACCATTATCTTGTTCATTTTTCAGTTTGTTAACTACTTATAACTCCATATTTGGGATATTCAAAATGTTCAATCAGTCTGGATTTCTTATTCAAAAAGTAAAATACTCTGACTTGTCAAAACGTTCATACTGAAGTCTGAGATGAGTGAAAAATTGAGCCTAAACTGAGTTTGCAGAAGGTTTGGATTTGGTTCTAAGACATTTTGACTTTATCTTTAAGTTTTTATCTACAATCATTTCAAACACTCAAAAGAAAAGTTTCACAGATCAGTGAGTTTTCTAAGGAGTGATGCTCTTTACATCCTGACACTGCCGAAAAAAAAAAACACTTCATCCTGGTGAAAAACCTTTTCAGCTATTTTTTTTTCAATTGGTGTGTTTTTGTTGATCAAGTTTATTTTCTTAAGTCCAATTTGCGCAATTATATGCTCAATAGAAACAACTACTGAGCCGCAACTCTGTGAGAATTCATCATAAGTTTTTTACTTGTAACAACATTTATTAATGCATTTGAATTAAATAGTTGGAAACTAACATGTGAATATGTGAATGAGAATTAGAGCTGCCAGACCAACGGGATACTAGCATTCTCATTTTGCATTTATTAAGCCTAATTAACATGAAAACGAGTAAACTCTGTTTATTGTACTGAAGCTGCTCTCTGCATCTCACCCTGGAACAGTTCGCTGATGGCGCCAGCCTGGCTTCATAAAAACATCTACACACACACACACACTCCCGAAAATAACACAAACCCTCAGATCAAAAACAGTGTGACGACTGTTAACCCCAAATAAAATGATAAAATCACAATTAAAGCTATAATTGCTCGTAATTAAGCGAGTAGAACGATTAATGATAAAGAATTAAAATGTTTATGCTTATTTTCCAGTCAAGAAGAGTTTATTTACACACACAGTGACACTCCACCAGAATTAGTGTAAATCTGAAAACATTTAGACAATCTGTGTCAGCATGTCGAGACTCAATTTGTTTGCATGGCATCCCAATCACAGCTGCACGGCGCACAGAACTGGGTTCTAATTAGATGAGAACGCACCGCAGGAGGTCGTGTAGTGTTGAAGTTAGAGCGTCGCCGCGGGAAACGGGCTGCAAGCAAAAGCACTGAAGCTGTTCTGCTTGATTGCCTATCAAGGATAGTCATATTTAAAAATATACAGATGGATGTGCACATAAAGAAAGCCATACATACACACACACACACCCCTGCAGACCCTCTGTTTGCAGGCGGTGTGAGGAGCTTGGCTTGACACACCACCGCATTTGGTTCCACATTCTGCCCTGAAGGAAGTGGCGCCATGCCAAGCTGCACACATCTGAAACATTAAGGCTGAAACCCATTGTATGTTGCTAAGTTTAGCAACGTCAAAAAAATAAAAAGTAAAAATAAAACAGCATCTAAAAAGGGTTGCAAAGAAGATTTTCATTTTACTCCTGCCAGATTAACCTCTGATTATGAGAAAAGATCATCTCAAAAATATAAGAATGTAGTTTAAATAAATACCAGACCTTATAAGACACAGCCAGGTAAATAAAAGACCACAAGCCATTTCTCCCACTAGCTCTACACCCACAGGCTTGTTTTGGTTTTATTTACCCAGAATGCCTTTCACTGTAGTCCACTTCCTGCTTTTGGAGCATTTGAACAGAACAGACAGAGGTTTGCAGGTGGACCAGAGTTTGATTACGTCCCCAAACAAACTGGACTTTCTAGACAAACAGACTGGAGTTGTCTAGAAAGTCCAGTTTGCATTCACACCAGCCCTAAACAGGGCTCTGATTGCTCTGATGTGTGTATGGACATACGTACCTTTCTACTATTAATTAATAACATAATTGCTTTATGCTACAGAAACCTAGAAAAACTTGCTTAGCTGAGTTCCTCGGTGATTTGAACCCTTTGACCTTTCATAATATTTCATTTTACCTCCTCCAGCTGGGCTGTTAAGGCAGGAAGACGAGAACAAGGAGGTTGGTTTGCTGATATCGCACAGATTTGTTTATTCACACGGCTGTGGCTGCATAAAGGGTGATTTATATTCCGGACAACGATAAGGTAAAGCCTCTTAGCAGCTCCTGCTCTCTCAGTGACAGATAACCAGTGTCTGGATGTGAAGAGCATCCCTCCTTGTGCAAAATGTTGCCTGCTTGGGAAACTCACTGGTCTGTGAAGCTCTGCTTTCAAGAAGAATGATCAATACACTCCCATCTTACTATTTTCTCTCTAAACCTCAAAGAAATCACTATCCGCTCCACCGACACAGAGGAGGTGTGAAGCAAAGGCGGGCAGCAGTGGGTGGTGAAGGTGGTCAATTCAATTATTCCACTGTCAGGGTGCATTTCTGTTCCAGACTGCCTGCAGAAGCTCAGAAAAAACCAACGCCAGCAACGTCAGATTGCTTTAAATGTTTGAGTCTCACACACCCATCATCAGTTTCATCAAAACTCGCTTTAGAGGAATATTATAAAAAGATTAAAAACAATAAACGGTTTAAAGTTTTATGGGCCGCAAAGCAGAATTTGATCCGAGGCCCAATTAATCACCAGTGTCCCACCCAAACTTCACCAGAATCTTTTATGTGCTGTAGCTTAATGTAAAAAAACAGGTCAGAACTCAAAGATCATAAATCACTGTTGGCCAGAAATAACATGATCTAAAGCTTTTGGGCTTGCAAAAATGAACTTCTTTATGCAAAGTATGTTCACTGAAGGGCTGAAGTGGAGCAGCTGGTAGCATGTCAGGGTTCTCTCCAGATTTTAGATGAATTTCTACTTAGCATTTGCAGTAAGTAGATTCAAAAGTGTTAAAATAATGATGCTTTCTTGGAGCAGTAATAGTGAAGCAGGTCAGAGGTCATAGGAAGATGGATGGAGCTAAATCCAGAACAATCCTGGAGGAAAACCTGAGTGGGGTGAACATTCACCCTCCTGCAGCAGAACGTGGTAGAACAAAGTTTTCACTCTGGGGGAATGAATACATGTCAAATTTTAACATTTTTATTAACAAATTAAAATGATAACCATACTTGGTGCAATATTTTTGAACGGCTTAGAAAGAGTTAAATATGTGCTGGAAAATATTCCAAACTGATCTTAAATGTTGCCTTAATGTTGATTTTATTTTCATCTCTATAGATCTGTGCTGCATTCTGATTTTTGCAAATAAAAAGAAATAGAACAAGTGAAATTCCTTCCAGAATGAATAAAATGAATCAAAAGTTTGTATTATTGAAAGACTTACAGATAGTCTTTACGTAAAAGAAATAAGTTGTGCTAACGTCCACATGTAATCATAAAGCAGCTGAATATTTACTTTATTATACTGAAATCAGCTCTTTAAATATGAAACAGCAGCTATAGGAGCAGGTAGATAGATGCAGCATGGAGCTCCTTCAGGATGATGCCTCTCCTTTTATTCCAGCCTACAGATGAAGAATGCTCACACAGACATAACATGAGTGTAAACTCTGCTGGAAAAAAAACATCATAAATCAATATTTCAAAGAGAACACATGTTTTTCAAACTGAACCCAACTCCACATCTGGCTGTTAGTGAAAGTGAAGACAATTATATCCCTGATTTATACATTTTTGCCCATTATATATAATCACTCAGGCACAACCTGACTAACAACTGCAAGTGGAGAGAGTCACCCAGGGGTGAAGATGATAATAACTGTAACAAATATGCTGCTGATGTTTGTCAACTCAGATTCAGTGCAGGTTCACGGTGCTCCATCAGCGTAATGTCTGCTGTATTTAAACTATAATGTGCTGCACATCAAAGAGGGACATGGAGATTCACCAAAGGGATGACGGCTAATAGATCTGACCGAGGAATGGGCGGCTCACATAAATGTTTAGCTTCACTCCAAATTTATATCCCAACCACTGGTCTCATCTCTTGGCTAAAGTCCCTCTGTGATCCACAGCTGAGTGTCTTCGCTGCATTTTGCATCCAGATACAGAATAAAAAATATATAAATCTGCTGGGTTGAAATGCATCTGACATTTTGGATGAACAAAGCTTTGATGATTGGTCAGAGTTTGAGCCAGAGCCAGAAGAAGCAGAACCTCCATCATGAATGCAGCAAGTAGTTTCTGGATGGTAAGTCAACAACAAAACACTTGACTTTTCCAGCAGCCATTGTACAGCACATTCAGTGGTAAACCCAGCAGACCAGCTCTGATTGGTTTCCTAGGTAACAGAGTTGCTAACTAAAGTATTAACATTTTGGAGCCTTTCTAGAAGTAGTGGAAACTTAAATAGAACCATAAAAACAGGCAAAAAAAGGATTTTTGCTTAATAAGTCCTCTTTAATGTCAGAGGTTTAAGGTTTGCTTTCCAAAGCAGGTCTGTGGATTTTGACTTGCTGAAAAAGTTTAGCTCAGTTTATTCATTTGTTTGGTCCTGGGTTTGAATCCCAGCCATGAGTCTGGGTGTAAGTTTCCCTCTGGGTACTTGGGTTTCCTCCAACCGCCCAGAAACATGGCTGATAACTTAATTGGTCCTTAGATCTACTCCACATATCCACCTCACAAACTGAAATACATAAACTCCAGGTTCAGTCCAAATGTTCAACTAGTACACATCAAATCAAATAGGCCCTGTTTGCACAGAGTCGCTCTTCAGTCAAGCTGTTATATTTTTGTTGCGATCCAGTCACTCGTTTACTCGACAGGAGTGAGCGGAGTCTCTTATGGCGGCACATTTTGAAACCAGATCAGAGTGAAACATTTCTGTAGCAGAAAAGAAATAACAGGAGTTATTTCTCTTTCAGGATGAGCCAGCAGAGGTGTGAAGTTCTCCGCAGGTGTGAAAGCGCACATGTGCAGAACGCATGCTGTGGGGTTTGTTTTATGAATGCATAGGCAGATAACAACAAAAACAATGGCGGATAACGTTGTGGTGTGTTGTGTTACCTGACCTGGTCAGTTAATTCCTGAGCAGTGAAGTCATGATCACTTCATTCATGGGAGCCTGAGACGGGTTACTGCTTCCAATGAGGTGGAAGCTAACGGTCAAAAGAGAATGTCGCTCACTGACATCCTAAAATCACAGCGCCATCTAGTGGCCTGACATGACAGCTACAGCTGACTCAGGTTTTCCAAGCAGTGCCGTCTAAACAAAGAAGTAGTTCGCAATCAATAACCGAAAGTACCAGCAGTTCCCCTGCAGTGGTCTCGTGTAAGCGTAGCCTAAATTTGGTTAATGAACTGGTAAGGGTCAAGGCTGCCTTGAACTGGAAACCAGTGTCCCTGTCTACGGTGAAGCCAGTTTTATGTCACCAAAACCAAGACAGAAGCTTCTGCTTCAACCTCAGCAGCAGACAAACAACAAGCTGGATTTTCTGCAATAGATTTTCAAGTACAACTCTCCAGATCTCCTGTCTTGTTCTGATGTGATGACTACTGGTTGAAAGATGCCCAAGATATCTCAAAAATGATGAATCTGAGCTTCACACATACTAGCTGAATTTCTACATGAAAGCCCTCAATCTGTTATCCTCTGCTGATTGCAGAATATGAGTTTGCATCATATTAATAAAATGAATGTGACAATATTTGATTCATTTACACTGACCGCATGTGGCAGACAAACACTGAATGACATGAATTATGTTGCATTGAATTGCAAGTAGGTGAGTAATAAGTATGACTGTTTCAACATCCATGTGCTTTTCTTTTTAGACTAAAGTTCTCATATATAATCATCTCAAGCAGAAACAGAACTAAAGCAAAATGTGATCCAACACTAACAGAACATTGTTGAACAAAGCACAACAGAGAAACCTTACAGCGAATAAACACACAGAGGAGCAGCGTCGGTGGCGCGGGAGACGCTGCTGAGCAAATAAGACAGACGCAGGACAAATCCAGGGAACACCAACAGAAACACTTTTTCTTTTCTTAGATTAATCTTTGGACTGTGAGCGGCGGGCCGACTCAGTGGGGAACGGAAATCTAAAGATCTAAGAACAAAATGAAGGTTTGCTGATAGCAAATGACGTTCTGCTGCTTTCTAATCACAGCAGTGAAAAACAAAAGACTCCATCTGTAGCTGCAGGCTGCAGTTAATTGATGAAACAAACCATTCTTCTTGGTCTGGACAAAATGAAATTTATCATCAAAAACTGTTTATTTAACCTTTCCTTCTCTTCATTTCCAGACTGTAGAAGGAAGAATGTACTGAGATGTAGATGATACAGGAAGTCCTGCCAGGCCCGTTTCCACAGCAGCATGTAGTCGGCACGGTTACACACGATGGCAATAAAACCAGCAACTCGCTGCGTGTGGATTTAATACCAAATCAGTGAGCCGCGCTTCAGCAGGATTATACACTGCAGCATCTACTGATTTTCATAAAAGCCTTTAGAAAACTCAGCAAACAATTAGTTTAATATGATGAGTTTTATAGGGACTCAACTGAGAAGAAAACTAGGATTTCGTCAGGTGACATTAGAGAGACAGTATTTTTCTTATTTACTTGTATGACTATTTTGCTGCTTGACTTTTATCTCTACATTGTTGCACCCAGACAAAAAAAGAACCCAATTCTTTAAAGGTCAATAAAAAAAAATCAGAAGAGTTAGGAAGAGATTGTACCAGACTATGCTCCTTCATAAATCACAGTGCATCATCGAGACACTGGCCACTATTAGAATAAATTTGCTCCTTTTCTCTCTTTTTTCCTCCTCCTCTCACACGTTATTTGCCTCCTCAGAATGGTCTTCTTTTCCAGGAAATGTTTAGATCCCACAAGCATCTAATCAAATGCTGCACAGGGCATCTCTCAAGTAGGTCACATCAGCTACATCTAAGCAAAGACCGTTCAGAGAGCACTTCTGGCTAACATGCATCTCATGCTCTTCTGTTGCTCTGGTCAAATGTGACGGGAACGTCTTCAAAAGGACTTCTATCTTCATGTAAACCTGATAAAGTCTCGAGCAACATCAGAGGTGTTGACTTGCAGACATTTGCATTTTTCCTCCACTGGGCAGATGGATCAGACCGGCCTGCGACGGCAGATAGAGAATCCACAAAATAAACGTGCGCTGATAACCAAACAACACAAGTTCCTCTCTGCAGGATTTTGTGAAGTGCGGATTTTACTTCAGATGACATGAACAGCTAAGGTTGCTCATATTCACAACTCCATCAGTCTGGATCAGCACCACACTGACGGTAGCTGAAAGGTCTAAAGCTGTTAACACAGCAGGGAAATGCTACTGAAATACTTTTTTTTTTTTTGCTTAATTGTGACCCGTATCCAACTATTCACGGCATCCAATCTTTTCATCCACACGAAGATCTGATTGGTGTCACTTCCATATGTGGCATTAAGACGGATCCGATATTTAGAAGCATCGGTAGTCAGAGTCTGTAGTCAGCTACTCACAGACCGATGCCTATTTTAATACTTAAGTTCAAATAGATCTAAATATGTATTAATATGCTGTAGTGCTAACAATATTAGCATTACAGCAGGAGCTAATATTTACAGTCTTCCTTATCTCCACTCTCCAGGGTTCAGCCAATCAGCACAAAGGAACATGAATGCTGTTCCTGGATTGGCTGCAGCCAGTGGCGCGTCAGGCGGCGTTGCTTTGGGGTATTTCAAATGACCAAGATGTATTTTCTTTAAAGTATTTTAGATAGGCTCTTTGAAAAAAGGGATTAGACAAACCTTCTGGGAATCATTTTGGTTACATTTCACAGAAAGGTCAGCAAATACTGAACTGTAAACAGGAAGGACTCCACTATTCCTGGCATTATCTCTGTCAAGTTAATGATTGAAGTGCATTGTACTATACAGGGTGATGTATTAGTGCTCAGTTGGTATTGTTACAATATTGTTATAATATATATGTATTGTTATAATACCAAAAAATGTGGAATGATCAGAAATGTTAAGAATGATATTTTATAAATAAAGGTTATTTTTTCTTGGTAAAAATGTGTCGTCTGAGAGAAGGTAGATGGTTTGGTGTTGAGAATTTTCTTAGAATTTGTATTAATTCCACATTCTTTTATTTTGGGACAAAAAGCTTAAGTAATCTTTTATTTGAAAATAACCTTTTCAAATAAAATATTTTTTTATCTGAAAAGATAAAGCGCTTGCTATTTTTGTTTCAGTAGCGAGGTTAGCGCTCTTATTGTCAGATCATCCTAAAAAGACTGATTTAGAAAGTGAAGGTTTTAATTATACAATAAGTAAAAGCTGTGTAATAAATCAAATGTTTGTTGATAGTTATTAACTGTCATCAAAACATACTTTGATTGCCAATAAGATATTCAGTTTGTCTGGTGGGAGTCGCCCACAAGCGACACCATTAAAGGGAGCAAAGGTTTTCCTTTAAAAAGAGGTTTCTGGAAACTTGTGGAAAGATGTGAAAACTGTTTGCAGTGGAACACAGCCCTTGTATAAAAGGCCAGAGCATTTCCATTTCGGGCACTTGGTTATTTTCTGCAGTGCCAGTCTGATAACGCTGGTCAGGAACAACAAAATCAGACAAACACAGCGAATGTCAGGAATTCTTCTCTCAGGGCATTTTTAAGAAAAGTGGGCAAACTATCTCGATTGATATTGCAAATGCATCACTAACAGTCTGTCAGTGGAACATGTTCCAACCAACCATTGTCATTTTGTTTTCACATCCTCCTCTGGTATAAAACATGTTTTCATTGTGTAATCGTCTTACTGTGTGTGGAGTCAAAGAGAGGAGACAAACAAAAATCCTCATAAAATGATAACAGAAGCAGCAGCTTTGTGACCTGATCTCTTCTCCACAATCAATCAATGTGCAAAGATTTAAAACTTATCAGAGAAATCTGGAAACAATAATATCACAGTTATATCCCAAATTAGGTGCAGGCCTCCTGTGAAGTATTTGTCTGCTGAGGTCAGAGGTGAAGTGTCTGTTTGTAGACGTAGACTGCAGGTCTGAGAGATATTGAGCTCAGCACAATATCTTCCACATTTCTCATTATTGTTACAACAAACAATGGAAAAATTGCATTATTTTGTTGTTTATTATTTGATATTAAGTTTTGCCAATAATTCAGCGCTGGTCCTGTGACCCTTTAGGAGAATCCTTGGCCCCAATCTGTCTGGCCTTTTGATGATGGAGCTGCTGGACGTTCATCGGATAACGTGAGAGTGAAATCAGCTCGACTCCATGAGGAGAACATGGATTCCTGTACCGGTGTGTCAGCAGACAGCAGCCTGGGACGGAGAGGCGCATCAGGAGTTATCGCTTTCTTTGACTAGGACAGATACTTCTGGAGTAATATTTACAAATTAGACCCAAATGCTTTAGTGACGCACTAATGAGTCAAACCAGTTTGCCATAGACTGACTCTGATTGGTGACTGGCAGGTCAGAAACTAAAAAAATGAGAATTTTATTTTTAAGATAAAAAAAACTTTTTTGTCTTAAAATATGTTCAATCTTGAAGTCTTAAAGTGGATCAGGTAAAGGAATGCCATGATATTGTACTTCAGGCAATACAATGTTTGTTATCATATTTAAGAAAGGAATTGAATTATTTGTTTATTTGTATTTTTTTATGTATTTCTATTATTGCATAATAATTGGGAAAGTGAAAAATTTGCAAAATGTGTTCATTTTTCTTCTATCTGATTAATTGTCAAAATTATTTAAATAATGATCAATTACTAAATCATTTTTCATACATTACTCCCCTAATTACTGTGTAAACCATAAAAAATGATATAATTTTATTGGTCTTGTGAAGAGATCAATACGATGATTTTATTTGCTGAAATGTTGACTTTTTAGTCACAAAGTAACTCAGATGATATACAGTATTTATTGAGATATCCCTTCATGCAGTTATATGTAGTTGGGGAAAACATGTTGATCTTCTTTGACTCACATCTTCTGCATCTTATAAGAAATCTTCAGTTTTTAAATTAGCTGCTAGTGAACAATTGTTACATTTCTAATAAATTCTGATTCGGGGTCATCAGAATCATGCAAGACCAAATCTAAACGCTTCATCTCTTGGTTTCCCAGGCACTACTGGATAAAAAGTGGAGGTCAGTTTATTCATTTACTCCTGTGTGGCCAGAATAAACGATTATGTCACAGCCTAGAATAAAGTAGCCTTTAGTGAAGGCACCATGATCTACTGTTGCATGGCAACAGAAGTCTTAGTGGAGGTCACACCTTTTATTATTGGATATCTAATTTGCACGTACATGTTAAAATACTGACATGTTTTGAGCTGCTGTCACACCAGTTAACAGTGGAGTCTCTGTTTAAGTTGGCAGCTTTAGTTGTAAAATAGCAAAAAATTCAATAAAAATCTGTAGTCGTGGACTCGTTTACTGGGAGAAAATAAGAAATAAGTTAGTAACCACATTAAAATAGAACCACCGAGAGGAGCTGCTGCAATAATGTGACGATTTAAACGTATAAAACCAAACGGTCAAACATGGAAAACACGGCGAGGAAAGGAGCTACGTCTGTACGCCTCGTACCTAAACAGAGCCGGCTGCAAAAAATTAATAAAAGGAAATCTTTGATCAAATTATCAAAGATTTCAGCAGCAGCAGAAGATCTGTCAGCCACTGTTGGCGCTCCAACAAACTCATTAATAGGGATTTTGTATCAGAATGTAAAAGCGTACATGCAGCATTCAGGGGAAGTTTATGCTTTTCTGAACCAGGCTCCATGCTTTGTATGCTGGAAGTCATCGGATGCATAAAGCAGAACCACAAACATGTCTTGTCAGTAAAACGCAGCTCCGCAGCCTTCATGTTCATCTTCTGCAAACACCAGGACTGACTCTCTGAGGACGCAGCAGCGAGTCTGAGACGGACTCTGATATAATGAAAGCACGGCTCCCTGTAGATGCGCCTCCTCCTCGCTCCGTGACCAGCGCCGATGCAGAGTGAGAAGTATATTGATGTTTTGTTTTTGCTTTCCTACCGGAGCTCATCTTCTGCAAACAAATGAGTCTGTGAGAGGCGTTACTCCTGTTTCACAGATGAAAATACAGAGATCAATGAGGATTTTCATGGCCAATAAAGCTGACCACCAAAAAGTTAATAAAAAAGAAACTACAGGAGATCAGCTGCAGCCACTGATAATGTCTTACAGATGAAGAGTTGCAGGAGAAACATCCAGAGAGAAAAGATTTGTCTGATCTGTAAAATTAAAAGCAAATTAATAAGTTGCTTGTGGAAAGGTCAGTTTTTTAAATCCTTCCTTTTGCAACAGCTGTTTACACTCTTTTCCAAGGTAAACTGAACCATTAGAAAAGATTTACAGACAGTTTTAAAATTAAAATAGCGGCGCTTGAAGGAAAATCCCTTCATCTTTGCAACAAATCTCAAAAACGCTGCAGGAAAATGCAAGACGGTCAATAAAAGATGAGCAGTGGAGGGAGTGGATTTTAAGAAAAAAAAAAGTTCATTGCTGAAGCAAAATGAGATTTTTCTTTATGGGGACAATTATTAAGCCCTTGATAACAAAGATGGAAGAGAGTGGAATGATGCACGGATCTTCAAATGGGAGATAAAAGCTGTGACTTTCATTGTTTTACAAATGAATGCTTCAAGAACACCGTGGCCTGCATTTCAGGTCAATGAGTCTTTGGTTTCACTATCATATCTCAATTATTCCGCTCCGCTGGGAACAGTCGCTTATAGATGGCTGATGACTGAACCTCAGCAATAAAATACAGCCACAGAACCAACTCATGCATACCTATTCAGCCCCTTTAAGCTAATACCCGTAAATAAAACCCAGTGCAGTATGTAACATAGTAGTTTAAGAGTTCACCTGAGTTTAAATTCTCAGAAGTAGGGATGGGCGATAAATCACTTTTATTGAAATTTTCAGTTTTTGCAGATTTCATTTTTGGAAAATCTGAATGTTTTTCACCAATGAACTCCTTGAACCTCAGAGTGATGTTTGTGTTTACAGCTTCTTTTTATTTTAATTCAGTTTAGCTAACAACTAATAGATTAATAAATTACTTGACAATTATTTCAAAAATTGATTAATCACAATTAATTTGATTAACTGTTTCATCCCTGAGCAAAAACAGAAAAAAGATCCTCTTTGATCAGTGATTCTAATACTAAAAATCAATTGTAACCTTTTTTTTTTTTCATATCCCTGATAAAAAGTTTAAAAAGTGTAGGGCTGACAAAGTTTTACAAAAACTGTATATGTGTGTGTTTTTTTCTTTCCCTGAAGAGAATGTCATTATTGCTACTGTATTGTTTCACAGAAAACCTTCCCTCCAATGGGAAAAGTGGACGCAAATTACTTTTAGAAGCCTCCTCTCTCTGCAGGGATTTAGGGTTCCGATTTTCATCTAATGAACGACTGAACAAATAGATGAAGCCCAACAGCAACACCAGGTTTTTCTTCTAAAACCGAGCACAGCATTACAGAATGTTCTGGCTCATGCATTATGAGGAGTAATGCAGAACAAGAACCTAAACTCTGCTTTGCGTACTGAGCACAGCTAATTAGGCTGGAGAGTTTGGAGCTGTCAAAAAGAAATAAGAACTTACACAGCTTATTTAGGCAGCTTAACCCAACTACTGCGGAGAGCCTCTCTCTAGAAACACCTGCTTCAGCTTTGAGTTAGTTCTTCAAAAGTATTTTATTTCTATTTCCTTTGTCACTAAATAATGGGCCTTTCAAAAACAGCAATTACTTAAAAACATATACGGTACAAAAGAGCCAAGAGCATCCTAAAGCACGCCAGGGAAACAGACGCAGAGGAGAAAGTCTGATGTTAAAATAGTTTTTTTTAAATTGAAAAAGTTTTGACTCTTTTCTAAATGGAGCCACATGCTAACACCCTGCAGGTCTACAGATAATAACGGGTTGTGGAGGGCTGCAGGGAGAAAAGTGATGCTGCCCCAACAGAAATGCTGCAGTAGCACAAACTACTAGAGGTAAAGCTACTGCTAACTTTCTAAGGTCATTATTAGCTGTAGACTAGAGAGACTCACACTGAGCATTGTTCACTGATTTAAAACCAATAGGAATCATTGATATATGCTTGATTGGATATTGCTTGACCATCATGTGACACAGGGGTCATTACTATGAACTGAGTCTGGCATATCGGTGTTCGGGAAAATAACACAATCATGAAAAGAATCTGAAAAAAGACGCAATTTTTTGCTATTGTTTGTTAACATTACAAAAACTAGATAAGATCCAAGGGAACATCATGTTTCACAGGTCATTGAGGTTTTAATTAAAAAAAGTCAGGAGGAGGTGAATTATGCTAGCTTGACTTTAACATTAACATTTAGCTACATGAGCTGCAGTTCGATGTTTCGGTTCAGTTAAAAAAACAAGACAACCCACAAAATCTACTCTCTGACAGATCATCAGTAGAGCAGGTGTTCAACTTAACTAGTTATTAATACTGCTAATTAATAATCGCAAAATAAACATCAAGTCAGAAATCATAAAACTGTGACAAACTCAATGTTCTGTTTGGCAGCTCCACTTTATCACAGATTATCTGTCTTGGGTTCCACTGTCAGAACATAACAGTCATAATTAATATGTAAGAAACATATTTTTATAATCAGTTAATGCATCTCGTTCATAAAAACAATGACAATCGTTTCAAAAAATGCAAAGAAAACCTTTGGAAGAGTGAAATAATAGATAAAATGTCATATCAAAATAATACACCACTCTATGTTGATTACTTAAATCACAATATTATACAGTAGACAAAATGACAAAAGTTTCAGAGGTATGAGTATTTTTAGGAAACAGTAAACCTGTCTTCACCTGTTTATTATAATATAATATTAAGAACATCCAAGTTAGCATGCTGCCACAGAGAACTAAATGTTCAGGAAAACAGATGACAAAGATTATGTCATTAACTTGATCTACAAATTGTTGAGAGAGTAATCCAAAGGCTCCAACATGAAGCATTTGTAAAGGATCCAATTTTAAATTCTTGACCAACGGCAAAAAGGATTCACTAAAGAGTGGAACGAGCCTGCTTCTTTCTTTATTCTGGTGCGTGCTTGTATGATCCGCTCAGGCTAAATGCTGTGTGCACTCCAGTATAGTAACACTGGAAATTATCTCAATCTAACATATGCCAGAAATCATGCCTGTAACATTGTGCAAAACTGGACGCTTATTAAAAAATGGCTCTAGAACAGAAAAGATGAGAGTGCACAGACGCTGTAATCCTCTGGTGGAAACCTAATAGAAAAATCCCATCATAAATCTCATGAATACTGATTCATTAACCTGAGAATTAACGTCAACTTTCTGAAATAGATCAATTCGCATGAGGGAAAGAGAGATGTCATGTTGTGAAGACCAGGAATGAGACCTGAGAGTGGTGGTGAGTCACCTCGCAGGGAGCTGTCACCAAGCATCAGTGTATTCACCTCTCCTGCTGCGGGAAGAGGTCCCTGCGCCGCATCCCTGCTTCATGCTTCGCTTCTCCCAGCCCAAGAAAAGGACAGCGCTCCATGTTCTGCCAGCCTGTCCTCTCAGAAGGGGACTCGGAGGAAAATATGGCCAACTCCATCTGTGCTGCTTTGCATATGAACTGTGTTTAAGGTGGAGAGTGCAACGCGGTGCGGGCGCGGTGGAGATCTAAACCATGATGGGCTTGAAACAGAAGGGGCATTAATGGGCTGACCCCAAATATGGCGGCCGGCGTTTCATTCGCTGAAATGATGAGTGGATGGAGAGCAATGATGACAACACACACGCACACACACAGGTCTGTTAATAATTACTCTAATTCAGTATGATGAATTAGACCATTCACTGAATGCTTTGATGACCCCATAATAAACTTCTCAGCTCAGACTCAGTCTGCCCACTCCAGCCTCCACCCGGACTCCATCTTTTTGTTCCATGGACCCCATTACTGAGCTTTAACAGAAGAAAATGGGAGATTTGAGCAGAAATAATAACTGCTGATGAGTAATGCAAATGACACAGAGAAAGTAAAGGGGTTTTAGCACAATTTTCTCACTTTATTTGTTGCTAAATTCATACTTTCCACATTAGCAAAACTATAAAAATGGAAATATATATATAAAATTGAATGAATGCATTAATATTAATTTCCATGCACTTTAAGATTTCTAGAAAATAATTTTTCTGAATAAATTAAAGCAGAAGTTTTAACTTGATTTTAAGATGGTGTGCTTGCATGCCAGCAGCTAATGCATATAAAATGAACTGGATGGGGCAAAAGGTTAATTAATGTGTTTTTCAGGGCAAATCCTTTGTGCTTGCCACATTATTTAAATAAATCACATTTAGGAGATGGGAATTTATGCAAATCACATGATCAACCTAAAAACTGCTCAACATGAACAGCCTTAAAACATATTTACACAAATTAATACTTCAAGTATCACTGAGTAACTGCAACAAGCCATGAGTTTCAGTACATCACAAACAGACATAACATATATCTATTTAAACCCAATGAGACTTATTTTAACATGCTTCATTTAACATTATGAATTTTATCAAATGACAAAATCTATTTACAAACATCTTTTAATTCTCTAAAACTTTTGGTTTTTTAATTAGTGCTTTAAATCAAACACCTTTTCCTCAGACCTTTTCAAAAAGTCTGAGAGGTTTTTATTTTAATTATCAAAATAGAAATATATGACTTTGCTTTTTCAAATCTTACTCTGCAGAAATAAAACATATTTTAATATTTAAGCTTTTAATTGTATCCATTGTTTTAACAGACTACAAAACGGTGTAATGCTTCTTTACAGAAATGTCCAATTAAATTAAAATGTCTCTTGTGTGTTTCAAGAAGTGCAAAATACAATCAATTCAAGGTGAATTCAGTCCTTTAGCTGTTTCTCAGCTAACGCAACACACATGTACAGTGTGCTAGCATTAGCATTAATTAGTCTCCAGAAATATGTCAGGTTTTCTATGCAATACTAATCAGAGGCTGCAAAGCATAACTCACTAGTTCACTCTGGATTCAAGAACCTCTTCAACTTTTAAATGATACCAACATATATGCATCAAAATACAGTTTTACTCACCTGTGATATAAAGGTGTCACACATTCAGTTTATTCTTCTTCTGTGTGCCCAACCTTCTCTATGCCACTATACACAGCGCCCCCAGAGGTAATATGTGGAATCGCACCAAATAACTGAAATAACACTAAAGAACTTATTACAACAAGAAATTAAGAAAAGAGAAAGGAAAAATAATGTGGAGATTTCTATTTTTATACTTGTTTTCATCCCTCTACATAACAAATATTAAGCATTTTCTCAGGGGACTAACTGCATATTTACTTACACTTTTAGGTTTGTAGAACATTCTGAATGCCTGTTATTTTTCATCCACTGCCTAATTATGCAACCCTTTATGCTGATCCATCACAGTCTCAACAAAATACACTAAAGTTTGTTGGCTTTCTGCAACAGCATGTGAAAAAATTCAAGATATGAGAATAGGTTTGTACAATTTTTGACAACTCTACCAGAATGATCTGGATTACAGCTGTCAGATGGTTTCTAACTCCGTGATCAGAGACATCCCTCTGTGTCCCAGATACTGGAGGCTGGATTTCCTTGTTTTTCTTTTAAAACAACACTTCAGGCTATTGGGCTAATTTCTATTTCAGGACGCATAACGCCCTAGAAAAAAACAAACAAAACAACAAGCAGATACAGAAAAGAAATTCTTTAACGTCAAGAAATACAACTAGTAATTGAAAATGGATGTTAAATAAATAGCTAGAACTAATTGCCATGCCTGTTTGATAAGATGCTGCAAAGCCAAAGAGGCTCAGCTGCTATACAGAAGAAATAATGTCTATTACTGTTCCACCGCCCGTCAGTCAGTTATCTGTGGATCGCAGCAGTGAAGGAGCCCGACTACTGACTGCATCTCCCTCTTCAGGGAGAATATGGGAGCCAGTGGTGAGCACACCTCATGCACATCAAAGAAGACTCAGGCTCAGATTGGATCAGACCTAACGAGAACGCTGCAACAACTCGACTTAATGAAGATCTGGGTTTCACTTGGAAAACACACAAAAAAAGCCATCTGCTTCAGAACACAACAAACAGCTCAATGCATCTGCTGACACTTTGAATTCCTGAACTATATACTGCAAAAGAGGCTGCTCCATTAAAAAATATCAATGAAGCTTTTTAAGACAATCCTCCACTTGGAAAGCTGCAATATGCTGATTTTATGATGCGACGGTAATCTGTGACGGTTCGGCTTGATAAATCAATGCATGCAGTAAAGTTTAGGGCAAAAGCACGGCGCCTGTTTGTCATCGCTAACAATGTGCAGTATAGAGCTTCCTGCTGGAGCCGTGTCCTGAGCTCATTATGATGCAGAGAGTGAATGCCTGAGTCCCTGACCCAAATTCAACATGGCATGTTAAAATATACATATTCAAAGTCAATCTGTTCAGAGTTTGTTTCTCTGTTTTCCTCTGTCCATCTGCTTGTCTGCATCTCTGCTGTCGTACATGGTTCCTGATCATCCCCGGCTCTTTAAAGATCGTTTAGAGATGAGAAGAAGCAGCCGGATGCCGTGTGGGATGCTTGAGTGGCTTTATGGTGGGAGAAGAAGTAGGCCCTACTGAATCAACTAAAGTAGCAGCCCTGGGAAAATTGCTCCGGCAGTCAGTTATTGACATACCTCAACCTACAGCTGATGATTTCAGGAGCATTTGGGTGAAGACCCAGAGCACTAAAGATTGTCTCTAATGGACTTCAAGCAGTTAAATAAGAATTGGAGTCAGCCAAAAAAAAGAATGTCTTCATTACTGTTTTAAACCGATTCCAATACTGCAAATTGGAATCAGCATATTTAAAAATATATAAATGTTACAATAAAAAGAGAGATAATTTTTTTCTCATTAAAATTTTTCTGTTTCAGGTCACACTGCTATTTTAAATTCAATTCAGAAATACTAAATGCTTTTTAGCTCATAATATCTTCACCTTCCTAAAATAATGGCCTAAGTAGCTTTTTTTTTATCTCCATTTAAACACATCTTCTCAGTATTTGTTAGAATTGTATTTGAAACTTTATGACTTGGATTTCCTTCCAGAAGCTTTTTGCAATAATTTTCTGAAATTTCACCCTTCTAACTGGTTGAAGTGGGTCCAGTTTGTGGGACACAGAACCATTATGCTATAATGGCTTAAATTTTCCATGCTGATGTTAACTGATGTTGAGAGTTACGCCTAAATCAGAAGTTTTTAATGCCATTCATTTAGTCAATTCTGTTTGTCCAATCTGACCGAAAACAGAACAGGTTTCTTCTGATTTAAAGTCAAGAGTAAAAATAGATTACACTTCTTTTTATACAGCATATGTAAATATGTGTACACATGAGCACACACACATTTCCCCTTTCCCTTTGAAGACATGTTTAATTTGATCCTCAGAAAATGAACAAAATAATTCTCCCAGCCGGCGTAATGAGATTTAAGATGAGGAACAACTGGGAAACACTGGCTTCATTGTAATTTGCCTTCAGCTGATGGAAAAGATGCTGACTTGTTGTTCCAGCGAGCTGCTGGAACATTTCACATTAACACTTTGCACGGATGCCTTAACCAGTGTTCCTGAAGCAGAGGAGGGTGATCACAGACACTACAGTAGTTTACAGTCACTGCGGCAGAAAGAAACTGAAAATTATTTTTCTTTTCCAACAACGCTCTCCTGATTGCAAACTGATCTGCTCCAAGATCCTGGATAAACTGTTTTCTGAGCCAAACATGTAAACACAAAGCAGATCTTTTCTGCATTACCAGAAAAGGCTAACAAAACACGATAACGTATACAATAGATATGTCTGTTTCGGAATGGCAGCAGCAGCCTGTGCTCTGATAATGAAGCTCAGTGTGTCTGTGCTGCTGCTAAGCCAAATATCCTCAATTCCACACTGCATTAAGAATCCAGCCTCTTTCCACCAAACTGAATTTCATTATGAAATAAACGGCATTTTTACCCAAGAAGCCGGAAGAAAGTGTTTGTTTTTGTTAACATTTTTTGTTTTCATAGCCATCTACATTTAATAAAGCCTTTCACTTATGAAATGTTCAAAAGCATTGGTTCTCAAACTGTGGTACAAATACAACAGATTGTATTGTGGCGCTAACAAGCAAAGGAAGATGAGAATTTGTTAATAGAAGTGATGACACTGAACCAAGAAAAACTGCTGCGATTCATTTACATCTGCAGTCAGAAACTGGATGTGAAAATAACACCAAGCCAACCTGAACCATATTCTAGTTACATGCTTGAGAGTGTTTGCATGTGCTAATTAGTAGCCTACTAGCACCACAAGCTAACAGCATCAACACAAGTCTCAGAATTTTATTCAGTTAAACACTCAAACTTAATGAGACCCAAACTGCCAGAAGTGCAAACCAACCATAAAAAAAGCTACAGCCGTCACTCTGTCTTCAGCGTCGAGCAGCCATGTTGGATTTTGTGGTAGAGGTGAGTAAAGCTGAAGGAGGTTTTTCTGATCGTTTTTACGGTTTTACCACAGATCTAAATGATCTTTTTGGTCAATGACTAAAGATCCTTTACTGATATTCCTTTGTACCAGTTTAGTTTAATTAAACACAACATGGTCGACCCCCGGTATTTATGGGGTTAGGGATGATAGCCGCCCACAAGTAGCTAAAATCACTGAACACTTGAGACTTCCTCTAAAACAGTTAAAGCTCCAAATATACCCTGATATGCATTAAAGTGGACTTGAAACCATCATAGAAATGGGTCAGAACTAAAGAGCTAAAAAAAAAAGGGTGTTGAAGAGGGTGCCTTAATATTCCTTTCATCACTGTTTGATCATTTTAAATGAGTATTGTTTATTAGCACATTTAATCCTTAGTATAACTAAAAATTGTCCTCTAACATACTGACAACTTCATATTGAAATTTTACTCATGTAAGCCTGCAGATAAAAGAAGTTGCAGTATATGATATTTGTTTGCAAAAAAAAGAGTGAGAATGATCACTGCAATGTTTTTTAATTACACGACTCAATCACTCCACCACAGCAGAAAATGATTAAATCACAGCTCTGAAACTTTATATTTCTTTACCTTTTGTTGAGTGTGACTCTGGAAGTCAAGCGGTATCCAACTGCTCTGGAGCTGAGCATGTTCACACTGTAATCAGAGCAGCGTTGAAAATCCTAATTCCCCTGCAAAAAGCACCACCTACCAGAGGCATCTGAGCGTAAAATGCACCGTCAATTCTCCTGCTCTATTACCTCGATCCCCAAGTGTGAACCACAGCGTCTCCAAACACCAACTGATCTGCGGCAAGAGCTAATGAGCTCAGAGGCGCTGCACAACACGGCTACAAATCGAAGCAGCCGGAGAGAAGACATGTAAATTAAGAGAATCTCCCAAATGATCCAGTGGACAAAAGGAAGCATATGGAAATATTTGCCAAGCTGGTCACACACTCTGAATCATAGCTCAGCAATTCAGAAGGAAAACTAATTATAAAATGTTATTATAATACAAATAATCATGATGATGTTTTATGAAACAGCTACTGAAAATGTTAAGGACCAGAATAAATATTAGGGCTTGAATTTATTGTGATTAATCGGTTATTGAAATAATCATTGGCTAATTTATTAATCAATAGCTGCCCATTTGCTGAAAGAACAATATATTCAGAGCAGTACTTAAGCCAAAAACTGTACAACAAATAAATACATTTTGCATTTAAGACAACAAAAACCTTTGTAAATCTGTTCTACCCAGTTTTGCATTCACCTAAAGCTCTGTAAAAAAATACATGTCCTACTAAGCACCTTTTGTCGTCCAATTATTTAAAAAAAAATAATCAGCAGATCAGCCCTACACTGTTAAGTCAGAAGTTTGCATTAACTAATGCTAAGTTGAGCAGAATGGACTGAACTTGATGTTCGAAAGATTTTTAGCTGCAGATGGATCCTTTTCTGGAAATGGTCAAGCGTTCACTGAAAAAACACTGTTATTGCATTTTATGAAGTAAAATGTTTATTTTCTTATTAAAAAAAATAGAAAAAATTACTTTCTTTGCATTTTATGTATTTCTAATATTGCATAAAAATGGTTTAAGTGGTAAAAAAGGGCAACATTTTTATCAAATTAATTGATTAATCATCAGAAAATATGGTAGAATAATTTGTTACTAATATAATTGTTAGTTGCAGCCCTAATAAAAATGTTTCAAAGCTCAGGGACGTAACGCTTTATTACTGCATCACTATAACACAATCTGGACTTCCTGAGTAGAACCACAGGTTGATCTCCTCCATGCTGAAATGCACTGATGCAGGAATTCATGCAGAAGGAGGCCAGAGTCTAGATACACTACTGTAGATAAACTGGCCATCCAAAAATGGATATCAGCCAAAATTGTAATGGACAGGTCAGGTCTTTTAAAGATTGGTAGCCAACCAGAAAACTGCAGTCAGTGCATCATCAGTCTTGTTAATAGTGCAGTTTTCAGAAATAAAATGAATTGGATTTATCGTTTACATTCAAAAGATGTGTAATAATAAATATGAATCAGTCACTCATGAGATCTATAGCTTTGTGATAGTTGAACTTATCCAGCAGAAGAGAAGCTGTGAGTCGACAGTTATTGATTCAAACTGGCTGCATATGTGCTAAAGGTTCTTTAGCTGGAGCTACTTTCATCATGATTCTGAATGCACTGATTTACCCGTATTACAGTTTCATCTGGTAGTGAGAGATTCACCTCAGGTGTTGTTGTTTCTTAAAAAACCCAAGAAAAAAACCTTTAGCACCCAGATCACA
Source organism: Brachyrhaphis roseni (assembly GCA_903066815.1). NCBI lineage: Eukaryota > Metazoa > Chordata > Actinopteri > Cyprinodontiformes > Poeciliidae > Brachyrhaphis > Brachyrhaphis roseni. The sequence continues at coordinate 69,873 of CAEFZY010051430.1, forward strand.
CCAGTGAGCCATTAAAGTTGACTGAAATGTTTGCGGAGAGTGAAAAACAACCAAATTGCTTCAGCCTGAAACCCGGGGGTGTTCCAGCCTGACAGGGAAGCAGAGGAGCAGCTTGTGTGAAACTTTTATGGACTTTCACAGAACCACACACAGACTTTCACACACTCACCTCCAAACTCACTAAAACCACCTTAATTCTGTGAGTTTCCCTCTGTCACATCAAAGCATACATACATTTGACATGTTAGAGTCAAATTCAGTGTTTGAGTCAATAGGGAAAATAAATTGTGAGTGCCTTGGACTAAATCCTGCAGCAATCCATTAAGCAAGCACAGGAATTCATGAATGCTAAACACATCTGCTTTTTCCTGCTGCAACAAAGGAGATGCGTTGATTGTACCCCTCTTGTATTACTAGAACAAGACTGCTGAACCAACACTTTCCTTTTTAATATGAATATCAAGTGAGCTTCTGATATGGCAGGATAATGGCACAGCTGGGGCAGAGCCATTAGCCTGCTGCACAACTAATCTCCAACAAAGAAAAAGAGTTTGTGGGTGATTTTATGAGACACTTGGTAGCAAAATTTTTAAGCACAGTTTTTAAGCACTCTTTAATTTTTAAAAAAGCCAAAGTAAAAGATAAGTAGTTGTAAAAACATTGTTATTCCACAGTAAACTGAACTCTGAATCGGGGAGCTCAGAATGAAAGCAGTACTGAGAAAGAACTACACAATAGGAAAATGAAATCCTTGCTCCCAGCAAGAACACCAGCGCTGATATGCTCCAGAGGCTAACAGCAGCAGGACTGAACATCAATGGCCCTAACAGGCGGCTCCAACAGACACTATTAACACACGCTTAGAGGAGAGCGCAGCAGGTCTTCGTCCCCACTCAACCACATTATTTGTCACACCACAAAGGCATTTTGCTTTGATGATGTAGGCTTTAGCATTGAGCTGTCCTAAGGAGCCGTGCTCTCAATCCCCAGGCGCACAACCAAGTAGCGCTCTAATCTGGCCCAAACTACCCCCTGCAGCTCAGACTCTCCTAATCCCTCATAAGAAAGAGGAGCCAGATGGTCACGGACAACTGCTGCTGGGGCTGAAGATCAGCACATGTACAGCAATGCCTCGAGTGTCTGCTACTGTTTACCTCCAGGTTATTAGTGTAAGCAACTGTAGATGTGTGGGTGGTAAACATGCTGTGTGTGCCCGGCGAGCGTGCTTGTCCATGTGTGCACCGTCAGTGTCTGGTTACCGCTGTGGATCGTTCCCTCGTCCGTCTCCGATCTCCACATGAGACGACAGAACGTTATGAGGAACGGCTCTCTACCAGCTTCGGTAACCTTGTGATTTCTGAAGAGCCAAAGGTAGAACAGCGCGGTCCCAGGAGTGTCAAGACACAACATACCTCCCGCCCTCCTCCCTTCGTCCAAGGCGACCTATCATGACCCCCAACTGTGGAGTGATCTCATTACTCAAAGCTCCACTAACCCGCACACTGACCCCAAAGTTTGAATTTTTAGAAGTCCGTAAGCAGCTACAGATAATCGTGTTGATGGCGAGACACCATATTATGTGGTGCTGGTTAAAGCCATCAGTGTAGCGACCAAACAATCAGAGTGGACACTTCTGGAGTAAATGTAGGGCTGGTCAATAAATCAATAACAATATATATCACAATAGACATGTGGTCAATATCAATAGATAATACATCCAATAGAATATTCAATAATTTCACTGAACTCTGAATCAGAACTGCACAACATTCTGGGGGATGTATGCAGAGGAAATGCTTTAGTCGCTCAATCTCTCACGGCTAGCTAGGTACAGGTGGCATCAACTCGCTCACTCCTTGGTTACCTAGCAACAACTTGTTGAGTAACTGGCGCAGCAGTAGTTTCATGTTTTGTCTCCGTGCCTCATAACTGCTTAAAAATAAAAAACGACACAGAGAGAACGAAGAAAATGAGTAGAACATTTTCTCCGAGGAAACTGCAGTTAAAACAGGAAAGGTGATGTCACCAATTGGCAGTTTTTCAGATATTCACAACAAAAAAATAATCAATAATTATCGATATAGACTGATATGAAACGCTTGTATTGCGGTACATTTTTCAGCCATGTCACCCAAATCAAAGTAAACAAACATTCTTTAAGATTCTTTCTGAAGACCAACAAGCTAAATGAAAATTGGAGACCACAGGCCATGACGTCTAATGTCTGTTATTAGCGGTGAGGCTTCACCGCTAATAACTGAGTCTGGAAAGAGTTTAAGTAAAAGCCTCCCCACAGATTTCAAGAGACCAGCTCTTAAGAAAAGTGAATCTCAATGTCAGTTTAATGGTTGGAAAAAGATAAAGTTGTCTTTGCTAATCCACTTCGAGTCGTGCCTGCAGGTATGTTGCTACTGACACAGAGTGTCTTTACATTTCCTTTTAGTCCTGATGCCAGCGTACACTACTGTTGTTCCTAACTTGGTCTTTCTTCTTCGTCCTGGCAGGTTTTCAGTGCCAACACCATCTGTGTTTGTCTGTGTCTCTTTCCGTCCTCTTAACCTCCAGACGGCTGAGGCAGATGGCAGCTACTGAGCCGGGCTCTACTGTTAAAAGGTAGTTTTCCTCTCTGCTGTCCCCCTGCACCAAACATCTGAATGTTAGTTATGTTGTCAGCATGAGACACTTGACTATAAATAATTTACAAATTTATAAGTTTAAGTAAGATATTTGCCAAAGGTAAGAAGATTTTGATTTAAGTTTTCAGTAAAACAAAAAAACACCTAATAACTCTTAATTGATCATCTAAAAACCTCATCTCTAAAGCAAACAGTGGCCATCTTGTGACCAAAGCACTCAACTGGAACCTATTGAGATGAAAAAGATGGTAGGTCAATATCTGCAATAAAGAATCTATCATAAGCTGGAGTTTTATGACCTTCTAATTCGTTTAAACAAACACTGACGTCGTTTCAAACACTGAAGAGCCTCTAAGTCATTTTTACATCTTTACTCTTGATTCTTCCTCTGTGGACAGGATCACGATATGAAGACATCCTCCTTATGAGCCCAATATGATTATATTTATTGGCATTTTTATTGTACAAAAAGAACTCTTAAAGAACACAATTTGAACAGGAATATTTCAGACTGTTAAGTGGTTTCTTCTTAACAACACAGAAAGAGGATATATTGTTCACTTCTGCCTCAAAGATCACTTTAGTGAGGAATGTGGGTGAGCTCTGGAGGGAAATCTGATTTTTCAGTTTCTCGTCTCTAAATATCCAGGATTATGAAACAACAGGAATCTTTGACTGAAGGAAAAAGAGACAGAACTGTGAGGGAGATCAAATGATGCCACCAGCAGGTTGACCAGGTAGTCAACAGCCAGACCACCGAGCAGCTGGGATGTTTTTGTCTGCATCAAGTTTACAAGATTTTTTTTTCTTTGTTTGAGCCAAATGAAGCAGAGAATGAAGTAGATATTTGTTGTAGCACCTAACTCCAAACAGACTGAAAAACTGCAGTGCAGTTAAACCATCATTTGTAAAATTAGTGATTCTGACTGATTATGAGGAGATAAATATGATTTCTATGGTCATAATGTGGCTCCTTAATTCAAAACCTTCAGGTGACAAGTATTTGGAGAAATTGGATAGCTACTGGCTGTGGGCATCAACGTAATAATGCTGGTCAGAACTGGAGCACCACATTGTATTTGTTACAGTGCTGTTAGATTGTTATAGCCTGGTCATTCCCTTCCTAAGAGTTGTAATGTGCCTTTAGTTTTAGTAATGGCAGCAGAGGAAGTGACCAAAGCCATTCCGTCCATGTTGGCCACGCCTCCAATGTTGAATTAACATCAACAGCCGCCAAGTTCAGATTGGCACGTCTGTCTTCACAGTGGAGGATGGTTGTTTACAGTGCAGGCAATTTCCAATAACTTGAACTGGAGCATTAGGTTTGAGTTAGCAATTTGTTAGCAACTGTCAAGCAATAATTTTTCAATAGATAAGAGTCCAGACCCTCCTTACAAAGCAAAGAGTAGAACAAGAGGACAATGTTTTACAAGTCTAATAATGTTTTAAAGTGCAATTTATCTCCCGAAGAATTAATAACCACTACACTTTTAAATCCCTCCATAGGGTGCTGGTTCATTAGGTCTCTCAGTCACTGATCTCAGACAACATTTCTCCAGATTTTTTCCTACTCATATTAAAAAATATCTTCAAATGTTCACATTTAAGCTGAATACTTTGATTTTATTGTGTTTTAAGTTCAAATTTTTAAGCTTTTGATTTTGCATATTTCTAAATTTTATTAATGGTAATGGACATAATTTTCATGAGCTACGAGCTAAAGACAGATGAAAAGGGAAGATTTATACTGCCAGAGTCATTTTGTGTGTGTGGGTGTGTGTGTGTGTGTGTCAGACTGGGCAGTCCACAGGCTCATGCCACCCTGCGCCCCAGTTACCAGGACTCCCAGCTCAGCGATACGGCCGCCTGCCTTGATTGACTCCTTCATGTTGGGATGTTTTTTAATGCTTCACGCTTCACTGCATCTACACAAAAGACTTACCCTCATAACCTATAAGCCTTATAATCCGTCCTGTAATCACTGAAGAGATGCCCATTTTCATGATAAATGCCCATGCATGGCTACCCACGGCTCAGCCTGCCGCATCCTGAGTGGAATCTATGGGTGAGTAAACCGGGTACGCTGAGATTTATTACTGTCATTACTGTAAACGCAACAATCAGAAGGAAAATCAGATACTGCGTTGTAATCATTACACTTTCAGGGTTTTATTACAATTCTGAGTTTCATCTGAGTGTTTTTACAGCTGACAATAAAAAAGAAACAGATTCAATAACATGAAACTACTGCTGAGGAACTATATGTTAGCTCTGAATCCCATCCAAAGTAGTGACCCAGATCATCCCCCATCAGCACCACAGAATACAAAAGAAGACCTGGTGTGTTGCCACTGACTCTGTCATTGCGTCCAGGAATAGCAGCTTGCACAGAATGGAACAAGCATAAACACCCTGATGTAATTAGAAACGCGTGATTGCCCCAACAGCCAGCGTTTTGTCATATAGTAATGTTTCCCCAGATTCATATTTCATTCACACGCTGAGTTGTCAGGTTTCTCCCGATCCAGATCCTCCACCTCCACGAAGTGGATCGATACGAGCCAGCATGCCAAGACAAACATTAGGAAAATGATGAGCCACTTACCCAGAAGATGAGGTTGAAGATGAACATCATATACTTCAAGCAGCACAAACAGCCTCTCGCCATGTTGCACTTCTTGAACTCTAGAAGGAACACAAAGGATAGGTCCAGGTAAAAGACTACGTATTTGCTGCCTTTGGGTGAGCTGTACTTGTTGGTCTTGTCCGCGGCGCCGGTGTCGGCTGCCGCTCCGGCCGGCCCCTGCTGTGCGTTTTTGCGCGGCCCTGTGGAGCCGTAGAAAGCGCCGGCAGTGAAGCCGCGGCCGCCGAACGGCCGACCAGACGTGGAGGCTTGAGGAAAATCAGAATCCCGGCTATCTACTGATGGACTACGGTGAATGGCTGACTCCTCACTGCTGGACTTCTCCATGCTCTAGAGCGCCTGCTGCTGCTGCTGCTGCTGCACAGTCTAACATAGTCCCAGGGATAAGACAGAACTACTTGCCCTTCAAATCTCCACTGCTTCACAGTTTAGAAGAAAAGAAAAAAAAAAAGACAAAGGCACCCAACTACATCCACCTTCCTGTGTTCTCCTGCAGAAGTGAGTTGGATGGAGCAGCAGAGGCACTTTGGGGGCAGGTTCACAGTAAGAGTCCTCTGCCTTCCTGTGATAATCCTGGAGTAAGCAGTGCAGCGGCTCCTGTTTGCCTTATGACAGGACTGGATTCTGAGAAGTTGCAGCTCTCCCTGCTGTAATATCACTCTCCTCCTGCTCTGCTCATTGATGTGCTTGGCTCCTCCACTGGGACTGAGACCCAAGTGAGTCTCAGCTGCTGACCGGGTAACTTTTCTCCTCCTCCTGCTCCTCTCCCTGCTGCCCTGCTCCTGCTCAGTCCTCCTCTCCTGTACATGTGCAGATGCGCTCTCCCTTCACGCTCCCTGTCTGGTGAACCATTGTGCGCTCAGCGGCTCAGTCCTCTGCGCTGCCTGTGCTCTGCTCCCCCAGTAGCAGCGCTCTGGCTGATGTGCTATTATCGGCAGACGCAACTAACGGGCATTCCCTATCATCCACCAAGAGCTCTGCCCTCCTCCCCCAGGAGTCTCTCTCTCTCTCCCTCTCTCGCTCGGCCCCTCCCCACTGCAGAGCGGAGAACCAATGCAGCGGCGGCAGGAAGACCGGAGCTCCTCCTCTCCACTCCCAGTGTCTTTATAAAGCACATCTCTGTTCCTTTGACTATACATGTTCAACTATTTTCCTTCTATCAGGGGATTCATGGGTCAGAGATGAGATCAGCAAAATGAAACAAACACTTGGCTGAAAAAGCTAAAGTTATTTGTCCTGGAGATGAGCAGAGTTTAGTCTGAGGGACGGAGGGTTAGGGGGCATTGGGTCATTTCATTCCAGCAGACGATTCTGCAGATGCGACTATGGTGTCTCACATTACACTAAAACTCTTTAAATTGTTTTTTCAGAATGCGACAGACTGGTGACCTGTCCAGGCTGACCCTGCCGCTCGCCTGGAACGTAGCTGGAGAGGCACCAGCACCTCCAGATCCCACTAGGGACAATTACAGCTCATTTAAATACACCAACAACTTCACAGGCCTGGTCAAACATGTCAAACAACACAAGTTTAATTTGTTCAGTCAGTGCAAAATATCCACAAAAACACTGCCTTGTTTATTTATCACTGCTTGTCTAAGAAAACAAAGAATATTTTAAGTATGAAAATTCTTTGTCTGATCTGTCAAAATAATAAAAAAGGCTTACTTTCTTTAACCTGATTGAAAATGCCCTTTCTCCTCATTTTACCTTTAAACACCTCAGAACCTCTCTGGTTCTGCTGTTACTGGTGGATTTTGCATTTCTGGGACTTCAGGCATCATGTTTGCTCCTAAGTCCTGAAGTCTCATAAAATTGATCCCGTTTTGTGAGTTTCTGTTTCATCGTGGCCTCGTTGGGAAACCTTTTGAGTTGCTGTCAAAAACAACATTTCAGCCAGAGCTTTAATTTAATTCTGTCTTTTATTAAATTCTGCTGTCATTCTGAGTACAGAGGTATTCCTCATGGTCATATTTTTGCATTTGAGGTCTGCTGTCGTGGTATTCACAGGTCAACTGAAGAGGGAGTAACAAGTTACATTTACTCATATGAGTACCTTTTGAAAAAAAAATTTACTTTTAGGAGTAAAATTACAACCAGCTCCTTCAGGAATGTCCTGGCGGTCCAAACACCAGCCTTCTACACTATTATACTATTATTTATAATAATCTGGTTGTCTAATGACCATTATTTGTAATATGGAATAATTATTCACAGATCCACTATAATTATTTGTATCGATTCAGGTATTGGTGATAATGTGTCCGATTTATGAGAGTAGATCTATTCCGTCTATTTCCACCCTTTTCTGAGCGACGTCATGCTTTATTATTTATTTTACATTATTTGTAGAATTCCTAATGATTACGCTTTCTGAGTCATTTAAAAAAAGGTTAGTTGTAGCTTATTTTTACATGTTAAAAAATGCGAATAAAGAAGTCAATCTTTTGTTTTTGTCACTTTCACTTTCTTTATTTTAGATTTTACATCAGCTGCTAGCTATTGGTGTATTTAAATGATCTGCATTGGTGCAGAGTAACCATATAAATGAGTAATTCAATACATTTATGTCTGCCGTTTAAAAAAAGAAAAGTTTTAAATCCATATCAGAGTCTATGATATTAAACCGCAGATATCGGTATCAGACATGAAAAAAGTGAATTAATGCATCCCTAATTTGCATTCAACACATCTATATTACGGATATTTCACCTTTTGAAATGAATTATGAAAATACATCAACTTATGGATGATATTCCTGCACCAATATAACTACCTACTGCACCTCAGACAATCCTTTGCACTAAATAAACTTTCACAAAAGCTACTTTTTCTGAATTGTGGACACAGAAAGCTGCATCTGCACGGTGCAACATTCCTCCTGACATACAGGCCGTCATTTCCTCCCTCCAGTAATTCGTTAACAGCATATTAACTCGTACTGACGTTCATTGCAGGATGTTGTACAGAAGCAGAACCTGGTGAAGCAGCAGCCATTGTTGGTGTTCAGTATCGTCTCCTTTCAGCTGAGTGGTGCCTAAAGGCAGAGAGGAAAAGCTTTAATCCAGCTGTCCGAATAGTAAATCCAGGAATATCCTGCTGACAAAGAGCAGCTCAGCAGGCCTGCTTGTGTTTTACCATTAGAGAGAGAAAAACTCCCTTTAGGACGCATGAATTATGGTTGATGACGCAACATCTGCTCTTCTCCACCACTTCCTATTTAACCACCAATGCTGAGATATAAAAGGAATGGCCTAAATACCCACTGAATATTATCTCTAATAGGCTGAACTCACTCACACATCAAATCTTGATGACCTTTTGCTGAAATGTGACCACAATCAGACTTCTGTGTGAACGGTTTATGTCCCATAATGCACAGAAGAAGAACGTAGACATTACTCAGCAACAATCTGCTAACGGAAGTAATAACAGACACCGCCGCCGTCACAAGATCATAACGACGCAGGAAGTTAATAAAAAACAAAGTACAGCTAAATGGAACATTGACTTCCATAGAGAAGTCTGTTTGGATTTGTAGTTGGATAAAGTAAAAGTCGGATAAAATGCAACATGACCACTCAGACTGCAGACGCTCTGAAAACTATCGGATGCGCATCAGATGTCGTGCCACTAATGGAAGCACACAAATTGGGTTTTTTAGAGGTGTAAATACTGGAATTGGGAGTTCAGATTGTAGAGGTTGGAAGTGTGAATATTATAGCCTTATTTACAGAGTAGAAGTTCATTGGAAGATAAAGATTCTACTTTAATCTGTTACACATTAAAAAACTCATTACCTTCAGAACAGTAATAAACATTTCTTCTTTAGTTTCCACCTGACTTCCCAAACAACCAACTTTCTATCAAATAAATAAGAGAAATAGGAATAATTGTGATTAGGAGAAATATTATTTTAAAAAGTCATTATTAAAAAGACGTTTTACCTGTAAGAAAAATAAAATAGTACTGGTTTTTAAATTGTTATGTTTTAAAAACTATTGTATAACTTAAAACTATTAACTAGCTAATGACTGTGTGTAGCTATCAGTCACCAATCTAGCTCTGCTGTCCAGATTTCTGGGGCATTTAATCAAATGTTGACTACATTTAAATTTCATAATAAAAAAAAAATAAAGACAAGTTTAAAAAACTAACTATTTATTTGTGCTGCACATGTAACAGCAGTTGATTGAAGAAATGGACTTTACTGAAAGGTCGCATGGTTTGGTTATTCTTGTGCTTTTACTTCACTCTGGGATAATCTGGGCTATTTGGTTCAGTTTGGTGGAGAATGCTTAAAAAATCACACTTCATTGATTTGGTTCACCCTCACACACAATGCATGATTACAGCAACTAACTGCTTGGGAAACTATCAGCAAGAGCTGAACCAGCATTGGAGACGGATGCACTGACCCTGGCTGAGGTATGGAAAGGATTTTTATTTTCGTTGTGTCCTTTCTTCAGTTTCCTCTCAGTTTATGTTCCATCTTGAGTTCTTTCAAACCCGCCCAAGCAAAGCGGACAATCCAAGGAAACAAACTCTGGTCCATTTAAAGAAAACCAAACAGGATTAAGGTGACCTTCTTCTGCTCTCGTCTCTTTTCCCATTTCCACCTCCATGCACGGTGCAGCATGTCAAATTACAATAACCGTGTCATGTCCTATTGAAATTCAGACTGAAGTGACATGATTTTCATTATTGCACCTGCTGATCACCAATCAGAGCAGCTCAAAGAAAACTCAGGTCTCTGGAAGTCTGATTGGTGCATCGTTAGTTCTGGGATTTCACAGAACTGACCGTGTATCAAAACGTTTGAACACAGTAAAAATATGTAAGATTACAAAAAGTGGAATGATTGAAAGAAAATAAAATAGAGAAAACACCCTGAGTCGTCTAAAGGTGGCAGAGGTGACAAAGCCATGAATACACCAATGAATCTGTTATCTGTCAGGTAAAGAAGAAAACCAGTTTATCTTGTTAATCTGTCCAACACTAGAGGAACTCTTCCAATTAATCTGAGTAATGGACTCACTTTGATAGCAGCTAATAGATCATTGAGCCAATTCAATGAGAGCCTGCTTCAAAGTGCTTTACCATGAATAACCAACAGAGTATTCAAAAATGATACAGATCAGACAGCAGCTTGTTGTTGCTCTACACACCACCGTACTGTCAGAGTTCATGATGACTGATACTATCTAAGATGGTTTCCAGGATCTTTAGAGGAGAAACAGGACCACAACCTCAGAGCTTCTCCGCCTTGCTTCGTGCTTTTCCACATATTCTACATAATGTCACCTTCCTAAAACAATGGTCTGTCATTTGTTGCCAAAAGATGAATTAAGCAATTGAAGATGGGAAGTTTCAGATTGTTTAAAATGTGAGAATCTGCTATGGAGATGTTTTATTAAATGAGAAAAAGCTGAGACTTTGATGTTGTCAACCTCTGAGCAAACTGGTCAAAACCCAGTAATTGAGTTCAGTCTGTCTCTGAACATAGAAGTGGATTTTATCAGGAAGTCTGAAAAGCAGATCCACATGGACACGTCTGTCCCCTCAGAGTGACAGGACTTTACACTGCTGCAGACGGCTGAGAGGAGAAAAATACAGAAAGGGACAAAATAGATGTTACTAGAACAGAAACAGTGGACAGACAGAAGAGTTCAGAAAAACATGAAAAATCTGTGCAAAAGCAGCAGAACAGTCCACAAAGCCAGGGCTTAGAGGATTGAGGGTCGACTGGGATGAGATTGCACAGAAATATTCTACCTGGAGCTGAGTAATTCTAGCAGATTTTTAACCCAATACATGGGAATCTAAAGAGATTAGAACCTAAAGGGAACTGGGACTCATGTGAAGCAATTTCAGCAATGCTTGATGGAAGGTAGGGGGATGAAAACACTTAACCCTGAAGATTATGACCAAATAAAAGAACACTACAGAGATGTGAGTGTTCAGTGTGAAGCGCTTGTGAACTTCACTGCTATTAAATCATGAGTGCATGTTTCTAGATAATAAAGAGGTTTCATCTGAGAAGACAGGTGGATTTATTTGACTAAAATATTGCTATCTGCTTGGAGTTTACATTCACTTGAGGTGATTTTAGGTTTTTCCAAAACAGAGTTAATCATGTTTGCTAAATAACTTTTGACATAGTAAAACTGAAACATTTCCCAGTAAAAACCTGCAGCATGGAGGGAGGGACCGTTTCCATTTATCTCAGATGTGGTTCATGTTCCTTTGCAACCTTGACTTTCTGTTTATTACAGCATCTGATAAAATTACACTTTGCTTAGCCTCTTATTCACTCCAAACCAGTTCTTTCTTTGCAACATTTTAAAAGTTTGATCAAAATTTTAATAATTGGAAGAAAATGAGGGAAGTTTGGGTCTCTGCTTCGGCTGCTGCCTCTGCAACCCGATAATAGAAGATGATGGATGAGTTACTGTTCCACTGTCCTGCAACTTCTGGATGAAATTCTGCTCCAACACACATGGATCAGATAAAAGGTTAATGATCAGACCTTTGCAAAACTTATACTTCAGCCTTTTGATTCAGGTGTGTTGCATCCTGAAGATGCATGACTGTAGCGCTGGAGGACTGGAGTTTCAGATCCAGTCTCAGGGCATGAGTGTCTGTAGAGATCTGCACATGACCCATCGTTTGATTCAGGCCTGTTCAACCTGGAACGCAGTAAAGCATGTGGCCCCTGGACACCACCGGGCCCCTGGAGGCTCTGGAGGTAGAAGTGCTTTTACAATTCCAGTCACATTCCCCCGTTCACACACTGATTTACAGATCAGTGAGGTTCGGTAGCTTGCCTCTGCATACGGCTACAGGAAGCTGGACGTTAAGCTGCCACCTCCAAGGTGCAAGAGAATCACTCTTCCCTTCTGCGCTTCAGCCCCTAATTACAACTGAAACATGCATAATTAGGCATAAAGTTTTTATAAGGTCAAAGCAAAATGAGTTTTGATGCCTCAGAGTGACAAAATGATGATCTGTTCAGGATTTAATGGTGTGACTCAACGCTTTGTTCTAGTCAGACTCAAACTACAGCGCATCAAGGTTTTATTAAAGGTTATTGTGGAGGATTCAGAGCAACTCTTCTTCTTCGCAGACATTCCTTATTTTCTGGGAACAGTTCACATCAGGTAATGAGAGCATAAACAAGCTTTACCCGCAACAAAAACCTCAACGCAGTGGGGAATATGACTGAAGTCGTGTCTGTTTGAGCTCCAGAGATGACAGCCTTTTCTTAAGCAGCGTTGCCCCCTGACTGGTTTCCCAGAGTTTAGGTGTCTGTTTGGATCTTTTCCTTCTGACGCGACAGTGATTGACAACACTAAAAAATACATCATGTTTTTTATGTCAGAACTATATCTAGTTGAAAAGGGTACCGTATTTTTTATGTCAGTCATATTAAAGGTGCTGGGGTTGTTTTTTTCTGAGGTGGTTCTGCTGCAGGAGAAACTAAACAGAGATGTGCTATCGACTGGCCAAGCAGGAGAGAGAAATCAACACGTTATGCTTTTCACTACTTTATTTTTTCAGTTATGACCACAGATTGCCCCGGACTTATCAGCTGGAAGTGAATTACACAAAAACTGAAGTCACAATAATAACAATATCTCATTTAGGATCTAATCTAATTTTTAAATGGGTATAAAAATTAGATTATTAGACACAAATTCACATTTGAGTGTGTAGTACCTTAAAAATGTTGAAATTCTTAAACTTTTCCACATTCATAATGTTGAAGTAAATATGATGTTTTTTAAAAGGATTTTACGAGTTATTATGTCCTTTGAATTGAAGGCTATTCAAGCCTTTTACTTTAAGATTTTAAAGTAGGAGGAAAATAATGCACTGCTGTCAAAATCTTCTTGAAAAAAATGATCTGGAAGGTGTGGCATACATTTATGTTTGCCTCCTTTATCTGGGTAATTTTCAGAAGATGTGAGCCTGGAGTGGAGATTCACCCTCACAGAATGGCCTAGTCAAAGTCACTCTTCATTAAAGATAAAGCTAAGCCGTCTTGAAAAGAAGGAGGAAGTATGACTGACTCCAGGGTCTATCAGGCAGAGATTTAAAGAGGAGCAGCAAAAGAAATGAGGCGGATTAGTGGAGCTAGCCAACAACTGACCGTGCTGTTCAGGAAATGCTAATGCTAATGATACTGAGCTGTAAGAACGCCTGTCTGTCAAACAGCAACAATCCTCAGTCAGAGGTTTTATTTTTTATTTATCGTGAGATTGACTGCTACAGGAGATCCTTCCTGCCCACAGCATCACCACTGATGAGCTACAACAATATTTGATTTCCTTTTGAGATGAACAAAGTACTTTAAAAATGAGATGGACAGGATGACAGTGGACACACCAGACTTGCAGCTGCAGCTGCAGAAAAATAATCAGTCAGTAATAATCCAGTGAGGCTGAAGTTATATGTACCTTATATGTCAGAAATTTTTCAAAATGTATAGCATTTTCCTTCCTCCTCAGTGCTATCACATGAAATACCATCACAATCTTTGTAAGTTAGTAGTTTCAGTGTGACTAATGGAGAAAAAGATCAAGGGAAGTGAAAACTTTTGTAAGACTCTCAGATATTCTGCAGCTGTGTTCCATATGAAAGCAATTCTGTGAAAAAAGTCAAGTGTGCTGCCTTTTAGAAGAATTAAGAGCAATTTCCAACAAGGCCATCATTTCATCTTTACTCCTTCTATACAAGGGATCACAGCTTTGATCAGCTGATGTAAAACACTATCAGCCTGGCAGTAAAAGCATACGATCAAGGCAGCAAGCGAAGAAGAAGAAACTACAAAGGGTTTTCTCTCAGAAATGTGTCACTGCCAGTGGCCCTCTGCAGTTCCTGTGGCTGCAGCAGATTCCTCAGACAACATGACGCTGCGGGACGCTTTGTGGAACTGCAACGGGATGAAGTAGGCATGTAATGACTGATCAAAGAATGCAGAGTGGTGTGAAGATGACCTAAATAAGCTATTAAATCTGTCCATCTCATCCCTCATATCAAATTCAAATAAGATGTCCAGCTGCTTTGATATTTATAGTTCTCTTTTGCCCTTTTATCACGATGTGAACATCGGCCTCAGAGAAGAGGCTAGCCGGCTGCAGCATCATTCTTCAGTCATTCCTGGTTGATTTGCAACCAAGAAGTCAATAAAGATGTCTGGAAATGGTGTTAATTAGGAATTTATGACATCAAACCTCCCTGAAGATCCGACCGCGGCAGAGCGCGAGCGTCTCTGATAATGGCATAAAAGCTGAGAGGATCAATCACTGCTTCTTAAGGTCAAACACTTTTAAACACTGACCGCATTTGGGAGTATCAAGTTGGTGTTGCTGACCATGCATACTGATGGACGCCTGCCTTGCCAGGAAGGATTTCATGCATCTGCTTTCGTGAAACTGACACTTTGTGCAAAACAGCAAAAAAAAGGGTGAAGATTTGTTTCCCCATTAGAGTCTGCAGAGAAAGGAGCATTTAGGACATATTCACAGGATTGTATGCAGAGGATTTTCTCTTAAGCATATCTATAAGAAATTAAATGCACACAAAGCCAAAATACCCAAAGTCAGCCGTACAGCCAAACCCCAATCTAACCTTAAGTCCTGCAAGCACATCTAGCAGAGCAGAGGGATATAGGCCAGGACATGAGAGACAGGCAGAGTTTTACAAGTACCGAGAGCGTACCACTCTGGTTACAGGATACTACATTAGCATTTAGATCACAAAGTGTTTCTTGCCATTGAAATGCAACAAACTATCACAGTGCAGTAAAGTCCAGTTCAATGAAGGCCATCACAGGGGGTGAGACGCCTGTCTGTGCTGCTACAACCTCCGAATCCCTGAAGAGGCGCGCAGACACGGCCAGAGCAGCACAGCGCTCCCATAACTTCCATCAAAGTGGCAAAAAAAGCTGCATCTACCGACATTCCGCAACACTTCATACAATATTCATATGAGATTTATAACTGGGTGAAAAAAAAATCAGTCAATAGTTTTATTCTAGGTTGCTGGATGCATGTTGAGCAAGCAGCATCTGAATCCAGAGCCTGGATATTGATTAGTGGGTCAGACTTAATTAAAATTGAATGCAGTCTTTGAAACAAAAGCCTTTTTTTTTCATTGTAAATACAAAATGACCACAACGCATCAAACTGTTTCCACAGCAGATTTGCTTTAATAACTTAATGCTCTCAGTCAGCGACATTCAAATTAACCTCAGGTTCAGACGCATCAGAGCTGTACATTATATTTATCTTTTCTTTTCCCTTCATCATCATCATCATCATCATCATCATCATCATCATCATCATCGTCATCGTCATCACTGTATGCCAGCTTCAGGATCTTACTGACTAAAATCTGTATCAGCAGAGAGAATCAGTGTCAGAGAGAGTCCGTCCAGCTGGTCAGATTTATTACATCCAGGAATATCAAAGTCTGGCACAGAAGTTTTCAGTGTGGGAGAGCTGGCCTACATTATTGCTATTATTTCTATAAACTTTTTGTTGTCATTATTAGAGACTTTAATGCAAAAATTTCGATTAGTTAATTACATGGATTTTAAAGGAGTAAATCATTTTTATATTTTTACCATAATTAATTGTTTTTTTACATGTTAAAAAGCAGAACTTTTGAGCCAGAACCTTTGAATTGTGTTGTGTTTCTGGTAGATTTGTAAATCTGACACACAGGTGACATCCACAAACAGCGATGGATGACAAAGTCGCTTCACTGCAGTTCATTTCTGCTTCAAATCGATCTGATGGATGCTGGAAAATAATATTGTTGTGGTCAAGTTGTCCTATAAGTGAAACTATTCAAGCCTAAAGTAGCATCTCAATGCTAAACATGTAGCAGCTAAAGCTAATGTCAGGATCCACAGTTCACACATTTCTAAAGAAGCTCCATGAATGATCAGCGGTTATTGAAACTCTGGAAAGATGATTGAATACAAAAACACTTTGCTCTAATCTGCTAATCTGATGTTTGAAGAACCTAAATAACAGATTAAAAACAACAAATATCTTTTTTCTGAGCTCATATGGTTGTTTATTCAATAACCTAGCAGCAAAAACTGGTTTTAATTGTAAATATTGCTTATTTTGTTGATTAAAATGCAATAAATAATTTACAAACCCTGCAATTAACTGGATTAAATTTTTAATTAAGTCCCACCACTAGAAAATATAAAAGTTCCCTTGTATGCATTAATGAGTAATTCCTAAATTATTTTTCATAACTAGCTGTGCATAATGTAAATGTGCTCCAAGCAGGTGCTGGGTCATTTGGGTCCAGCAGGAAGTGTAACAATGGCGGCTAATATGGGATGCATTTATCACTGCGAGTCAGTTGCTCATGGAAAAAATGGCAACCGCAACGGAAGCGATGCCACACATAGCTCAAGTTTCCATAACCTGTGAATGCCAACATAAAAACTATTTAAGGTTTATGTGGTTGCCAGATCCTCCTCTGCGCTGCAGCCCAGGGCCTTGTCTCTCAGCCCTGTTCCTGCAGTGTGTTTCTAAGCAGGCCAGCTCACACTCAGATCCCCTCCTGCGCTTCGGGGGAAACATATATAGAGCACTACCGTGAGCTCATAGATAAAATATCCTCAGAATAACTAGAGGAAGACAGAGTACTGAACGGAAAACAGGAAGAGTCGCTGGAAGGCAAATAAATTGCACATTAGGAACTATCAGGCATGCAGCATATGGTGTTTTCTCAACCTGTGAGGTCCAACGACTACCTTTATGCAGCACTAACATATCCGTCCTCTCCGGGTCCCATCTGGCTTCCAGCAGCCGGGACGGCAAGAAGCGCCTTCCCTTTCTCAAACCGCTGTGTAAAGGGTCAGTCTGTTCACTGAGGAAGGTCAGAAATCACAAGACTTGTTTCCATCAACGGCTTTTTTATGAGCGTTTGGAAGTTTCACATTTCAAAAGGTTGATGGAAGCGGCAAAATTCAAAATAACATCCTCAACTTTGCAAAAAAACGTTGTGGTTTTGCTTCTCTGTATAAAGAGTTAATGGTCAAAGGGGGAGATGGAAACACATTTGCCAAGTAAGTTCTGATATAGCCAACTTTCTCATCCACTGATGGGTCTATGCCTTACTACAGGCTTGAACCTGAAAATGTCCAAAACCTCCAGCATGGAGGAAAGAACAATCAGCCTGGAGTGACAGATAAGATTCAATTCAGGCTGGGATGGGAGTGGAGGAACGGAGCGCTCAGATGTACAGCCAGGCCGGGTCGGACTCTTCTGTGGCGCATTTTGATAAGCCTACAAATACATACAGTACAGAGAAAACTGATATAAGAATACATGATATAAAAACGTTCATCTCCTTATTCTAGTGTACACAGGAAGTTTACCCTGGTGAGGAAAGACAGACAGTAAGGTGCAGATGTTAATCAGACTGTCTCAAGCAGAGCACTGCATGCACAATCAGTCACACATCCAGATGAGTGGCACTTGACTCAACAACAAGCAACAAAAAGGAGCAGACAGACGTTAAATAAAAGTAAGAACAGGAGAAGTTACATTAATAAGCCAGCAGAGTGTAAAGTCAGAGGTATGGACGTTAGTAGCAGTTCAGTTCGGGTTCAGATCTGTAGAGTTACGTAGTCGGGTCAGATTGGGCTGATTCAAACTCTCTCCTCCACTGCTGGGTCTGTGCCTTACCAGAGGCACAGTAAAACCCTCCTTCACAGAGTGGAGGACTGTCTCCATTTCTCTGAGATGTGTGGTTCAAGCTAGTTTGCAATTTCTACTTCCAATTTGTCATCATCTGATGAAAGTAAGCTTTGATTCGTTCTAAACCAGGCAGGTTGATTTGCTCTAAACCATTAGATGGCATACATCTAATTCACATTTACTTATTTTTATGACAAAAAAATGCTTGCTCTAAATTTGCATGACAATTGGATGAAAACGTAGCTGCAGTTTCATCTTATTCTGAACAACAACCACCTGCCTGCATCATGTGAACATGTCCAACATGAGAGTCCACAAGCTGACAAGCCCAACAAGTCTCTGAAGGAATTTTAAAGAAGCTGCTGACACAGCAATGAAGGTCAGATAGGGTTCATCAATATTTGATTTGGTGAGATGCAAAGGCAGAGCGGCTGCAGGGCAGCGTTGTGCTCAGAGGAACGAGCAGAGAGGAGGATTCTGGACAAACGGAAGCACAGACACTGCAATGAACAATGAGAATGAGAGCGGAAAGCTGGAGCGTGGAGCAGAATAAGAAGCATCGCTCCCTGCTCTTCATCTTACTCAGCATAACAGCTCCTGAGTGTGGATTCAAAGAATGGAGGGATTAAAGGAATAACAGAATGCCTGCAGAGATTCATCGATGTGTTCCGCTGGAATCTCATCTCGTTCCTCCAGACTTCCAGCTTCTTGTTTGTACCTCAGGGACTTTAATCACTGCATCAGGTTGAGCTGCTTATGACATATAGAGATCTACCATTAACATAATGTAATCATAAAATGATATATACACTCCATGGAGTGACAAAGACGGAGGTGAAAGAGACCTGAGTTTGACGGAAACAACCTGGGAAATAAAGCAAGAAATCTCAAACCCTGATTGGTGGAGGCATCGGTTCAGCTCCAACCTGCCCACCTGGGGGGCAACTATAGTAAACCCAAAAATATCTGTGTGTACTCTGTGTGTGTGTGTGTGTGTGTGTTTGAGCTAGGAACATGGGCTCTGTCCTCTGGCACAGACACGGTCAATATGGCTGCGTCCGTTCAGGAGCATCCGCATCGTCACCGGCGCCCAGAGGGAACGGAGGTTTCAGAGACGCAGAGAGGTGAAGGCAGCACAGGACTGAGGCAGGATGCCGCTTCCACAGGAAGTCCCCTGCAGCGGATTAATGCTCTGCTCCAAACAAGCAGCTGCCATGTTACTGTGCGTCGAGCAACGCTCACTTATGATAACGACTTCTGAGTGTGTTGTTTGTTTGTTTGTTTTGCCTCAGGCTCTCTGTGTGCTACAACAACGCTGTCACAAAAACAAACCAACAGGGATTCATTTTCATTTTCTAAGTGGAGCTATTAGTGATGGCCAGGTTTCAGACTGAGGTCCAAACAAAGCATTTCTGAACAATCTGCTGCATCCTCAGACAGAAGCACAGCTGCAAAGTCAGTCCTTTGAGCTCCAACATGTTTCCCTGGTTCTTCATATCTAATCAAATAGTGGCTCATAAGCAGTTCTCTGCAGACCTTAAGGCATGCTAAGGAGGCTGTGTTGGAGCAGAAACATCTAAAGATACATCACATTATCAAGAACATGTAATGTCCTTGTTCTGTCATGAAGCTTGATGAAGCTGGAGAGCATCTGGGAACATCCTAGTCAAAGTCCTTTGGACCGTGTCTGATGAACGTCCTGAGTGCAGCTTCCTTCTTCAGGTCATGTTAGCAACAATGGAACAGCTTCAGATTATAGCAGTTTAGAAAACCATGAGTCATTTCTCTTCGGTTGTTTTCACCCACAATGCACTGTGCTACAGTCCACTTCCTGCTTTTGGAGTGGTGTCTGGTCTGCTTGTCATTCACATATAAATTCAAACCTATTCAAAGTCCAGACCACCAGACTGAGTCTCTGGCAGCACCTGAACAGCAAAGGTCGGTGTTCAAAGTAATAATGGCAAATAAAAAGCATTCCTGCCACACTTTTAAAATCTTTGTTTGCAAAACTAAGTTGAAAACAATATTTCATCCTCCTTCCATTTCAATTTCTTTGGATCTATCACATAAGATTTCCATAAAATACACAGAACTATGTGGTTGAATTAAGTCAATATAATATAAAAGTTGAAGAAGTATAAAGATTGTTTCATTTTTACGCTGTTATTATCAACACAAAGGTCTAAAGTAATCAAAGTTTAAATGGCTTTTTTTTAGTTTTCAGTCTTTCTGCCATCCAGACCCGATGCTCTGTGGTTTCACTCTGAATTAACAAAAACCAGCAAGGGATTAGAAAACAATGGGCCTCTGCTGTATGCAGGTAACAGACCCGACCCTCCATTTGTCCTGGGAATCCTGCTGTTCTGAACTGGATTACTGGGAATACAGCGTCTTATTTATCCATTTGGGGAAAGCCTTCTTCGTGGATCTCTGGTAAGAAGTTCAATACGTTTTAACAAAGCTCTCCGACTCATAAAAAGGACACAGAGTCAAGACTACTTTAGGGACATTTGGTAATGATTTCAATAAAAGAGCAGCAGGATCATCTTCATTCTCTGAATCCTGCTGTAAATTTGCAGGGATGCAACATAAAAACAGAGCAGGTCAGAGGAAGACAAGATAAAGACACACAGCAAAGCCTTTCCTGACGTTTTTATCATCTTCTCTTCTTCTTTACTTATGACTTCCACAATTTACTCCCCTGAGCTCCCATAGATCCAAGCACAATAAAAGGATGACGTTACCGCTGGAGCCACATGGCACATAAAAGTCCCAACGATTCTGAGACATTTAATATCGTCGCATCTTTTTCACCCAAAATAAATCCCTGTGGCGATCAAACCTTCACCTGGGCCACAGCACACATCTGATCCACGACTGGAGGGATCCGTCATGTAAACAACGCAAAGCAACCAACATCGCCTGCAAACCTCCGCAGAGAGGCGGACAAAGCAGACGATCACACCATGATGTGGAACGAGGCACACGGAGCCTCACACACAATGCTGCTGTCTTATGAACATAATGTTGCTTCTCAAATCAATAACCATCTGTATGCTGTTATGGGAACGTGCTGTACTACTGGATACTGCAACAGCTGAATAATTCAGGTTACAGAGAGGGAAAACAGTAAATAACACACATTAGTGAGTTCTCCATATTAATATCATAAAATCCCAAAGCCTGTGTGATTCCATGTGGAGTTCTACAATCCTCAGGCAGAAAATAGAATTTGCAGCAAATCAGCAGCATTATGTACACGGCAATAAACAAAACCAATCCAGTTTTATCACCGACTAATAAAGAAAGCCTTACTTTAAGAATCAGTAGCAAGTAAAACATCTGTTACACACATAGAAACCTTTGCTTTGCTGCCAAATCTTAATTAAAGTCTGCAGACAGGAAGTCTCTGCAGAGTCCAGCCTGACTTTGGCAGCAGCTCCTTCTCTCGTTTCACCTACATACAAGCTTCATGCTGAGGCCTCGTAATTTACTATTCACTTTAAGAGCCTATCATTAGAAATTAACTCAGCATTCTGGCACTCTACGCAGCGCTGCTGCAGATCAGGCCCGGAGAAAAATGGAGACAATAAAATTCATAAATTTTGTGTCTCAACATATATCGCAGAACATAATGGGGTCAAAAGCAATTTATGCAGACTATTAATAAGGCCGACATTATTCATTGAGTCTCATGCGTACACAAGCAGACACAACAGACACAAACAGCATAAAGGAGAGTATTTTCTCTAAGGAAATAATCAACTCGAACTACATCAGCTGATAAAACAGAGGCTGCTGGGAGGGAAACGTGAAACTCTGCCACTTTGTCATCAGTTTTAAAAAAAATCTCACTCAAATGAGCAGAAACTCCCAGAGAACGTGAAGCCAGAAGACAGCTTTGCTCTGGCGAGTCACTTTATCATGATTTCAGTAGATTATAAGACACAGCTTTCCTCCAGAGTGTACCGATCAGAACCTGCTTCCATCAAACAGTGACACACAGCAAGGCTTCTGCTGAGAGCAGCTGGTCACGGCGTTATGTGAGGGAACACTTAGTCCCTTTGTTTACTCAAGCAAATCAAAAGTAGGAATATCGCAGTGACAGCGTTTTACTCCTGGACAAACAGCAGGAATGAATCAGGAAAAATCTTTGCACCTCAGAAGGATCCATGAGAAACAAGAAAATCTGGTCAGATGAGACAGAGATGAAACTGTCTGGGTGAAAGTCAGTGAAGCACAGCGGTGGTAGTATCATGACATGGGGGTGATTTTCAGCAGCAGGAATGGTAGACTAATCAGAACAAAAACATGTTTCCACATTGTCATAATAAAGTATTTGTGTCTAGAATTCTGAGGAAATATATGAATTTAATACAATTTGGAAAAAGGCTGGAATATTAACAAAAGTTTAAACTAGTGAAGCGCTGTGAATACTTTCTGGATGTGCTGTAAATCATCATCATGGAGTCTTTTCCATCAGCACTTTTGTCTTGGGCTTATTGTGATGTTATGCATTGATGTCCAGTTATGTGTTGGAAAGTTAGCACCATCACTCAGAAACTTTGAACATGAATGGAAGGAACTGCTGCAAGTTTGAAGCTTCAGCACAAATGATAAAGAAAAGTTGTAAATATTAGGATACGCCCTCTTTAAAATTTCATCCTGGGCATTTTGCAAGTTATATAAACGGCAGCAATAATTGGTTGCTTGCCAGATAAAAATCAATATTTTGCAGCTGTTCCACACTGGGTGGGAGTGGACCTCATATAAAGACTCAATCACTTTCAAACCACAACTCTACAGTTACACACATTAAAGGAGGAACGGAGGAGATACTTAACTCTATAAACACATGGAAGAAACCGGATCTGGGACCAGCGCAGCATGTCTGATTGGAGAGCAGCGCCACATCTAAAGCTACGGCTTGTTCAGCCAGATACCTGCTGCCATCACAAACACACACTCCCTCTTCTGAACAACACAATGAGGAGCAGCTCAGTCACTACAAGAAGATTTACATTTAGATAAAGAAAACCCAGCAGCTATGGGAATGGTTGTTGACTTTACCACACAATTACTTTGAGCTAATCACCAGGCACACCTGCCAACCATAGCAAGTCATTAGAGCCGCCCAGGCGCTCATGAAGTTTAGGGCCGCATGATATTAGTACAACACTGAGGATATTAGCTGTGAATTTTAGAAAATATCTTAGAAGTCAGACATCAGAGCAAAGTGCAAGATTTCTCTCTTATTTACAAGAATTACAGTGCAGACATAGTGGCACAAACATTTGTCCCTCCCTGCGTCCCGTGCTATCCATGGCTAGCTGTGTTTCCATTGACCATAAAATTGCACAAATTAGGATTTTAAAAATAAATTTGCTTAATGGGATCAAGGCAATTAAAAAACAAAATTATGTTTTCAAAGTCAATGTCTGAATAAGACTCTGACGTCTCCTCTGATGGTTGATGATGAGCGCCAGCGTTAGATGGCTAAGTGTGTCACTGCCATGATTTGTAATGACTTATGTGAACAAGCTTATTCACATGTGATTTTAATAGGAGTTCTTATTTTATGGAAACAGTAATTGAGAAATTGTGGGGTTTTTTTGACATTGCAGGCTATCAAAAAAGTTCAAAGTTCCATTTGTAATGGAAACACAACGACTAAACGAGAATGGACCACACAGCTCAGGAATATGGAACTGGAGGTTTGGACTTGGACATTTTTCTGAGTTTCATGCCTCTGGTAAGGCACAGATCCACCAGTTGATAGAAATGTTAGTTATATCAGAACTTATTTAGCCAATGTGTTTCCATCTCCTCTGTAGCACATTAACTCTTTTTCAGAAAAGCCAAACGCAGCTCAAACTAGCACAAAAATATTTTGCAAAATTGAGAAAACCATTGCAAATTTTGCAGTTTCCATCAATCTTTTCTTGAATACTTTTCTTCAATACTTCAAGATGCCATAAAACCATAAATGAAAACACAGCTGTTCTCAGTGAGATTTTTTATATTGGTTGCTGAAACCTACATCAGGCATTGAGACTCCATTTATCTGGATAAACATATTTGTTGGCATGCACACTTACCGTATTTTCCAGACTATAAGTCGCTCCAGAGTACAAGTTGCACCAGCCATAAAATGCTTAATAAAGAAGGAAAAGACATATATAAGTCGCACTGAGTATAAGTAGCATTTTTGGGGAAAATTTATTTGATAAAATCCAACACCAAGAACAGACATGTCATCTTGAAAGGCAATTTAAAATAAAAATAGAATAGAGGCAACAACAGGCTGAATAATTGTACGGTATGCTAACGTTACATGACACAAACAACGAACTGAGAACGTGGCTGGTATGTTAACATAACACATTAAGAGTTATTCAGATAACTATAGCATAAATAACATGCTAACAAGTTTACCAAACCAGTCGTGTCTCCAAATCACTAAACGTAATGAAATCTTCGTCCTCAGTGTCGCTGTAAATAACTCGGCTAACTTCTTCTACCTCTCCGAAGGTAGAATAACACAGGCCTAGAGCGCCCTCTTGCGGTTTAGTGTGAAAATAACATGTGATATGATATAACGATGTGTAAATTTCCACACATAAGTCGCACCCCCGGCAAAACTATGAAAAAAACTGCGACTTATAGTCCGGAAAATACGGTAAAAAGAAAACTACAACGTTTTGCCGCTCTCCCGTACGTTTCAGAAGCGCTATCGGGACCGGTCCTCCTCAGAGTCCAGCTGGATGGACAGAGGAGACGGGGCCGAGACTCCGGACTCCCACCACCGGCTGACTCCGAACATCACACCCAGGAACCTCCACAGCAACCAGACGAACGTCTCGCTGAACAGCTCGACAGGGGAGTCGAAGCAGAGCCCCAATTCCGAGGAAAAACAGTCGGAGGAAAAAATCCGGCTCCCTTTCCCCTCGTCGTCTCGTCCACTCTCGTTGCCTTCGATCAAGGGAGAATTCGGATCGGAGGAGAGCACCCTGTAAGTAGGCCTGTCACGATAACAAATTCTTTGCTGGATGATAAATCGTCACCAGAAGTTATCGCGATAAACGATAGCGTTGTTGTTTTGAGACCATATTTTTCAAGTAATGTAATGATGTGATGATGCAAGAAGACATTCTCAAAGATCAGTCAACTTTAAATTCGAATTAATATTTAAGAGTGGAACTGGGAAATGTCCAAAATAAATAAACGAAACAACAAATAAAATGAATTGTGAAGCGTCTGTAAACAAAATTGCACTTCATAAAAAAAAAAAAAGGTTTTGTTGAGACCAAAGCACCAGACTGAAGAAATTATTGAGTTTGTTTTAATTTATCACGCGATTGATTCATTCATTGCTTATTGCGACAGGCCTACCTGTAAGTTCGTAGCTAAACACAGCTTACTGTTTTTCTTTCTTTTTTTTTGTTTGTTTTTTTTAAACTGGCTTCTTAATCATATTGAGGACTCAGATTTTTTTATACATCTATTTAACATTTTTTCCTGTAAGTTTTAATCAAAGACTGCCTGATGTTTCCACATCCACAAGTCATCCTGTAATATTCAAACATGTTATCATTTTATTAAGCATTACATTTGGATAACTCTGGATGTCTAAATTAAACAAAATAAGATAAGGGAAAAAAAGATTTTGGAAAACAAACTGTTTAGTCTTATCCGAGAGAAACTTTCACGTGTGTTATCTGGCATTCAGACAACGAGATCGGACAGAAAGTCAAGGTTGTGTACTCCCCTTGTTTTGAGATCCCAGGGCCTCCGCCGGCCCGTGTACGACTTTATCTGTCTCGTGTTTATGCATGTCGCTACAGCGAGTGTGAATTAATGTCGCCCTGTTTCTCCACAGGATCTGTGCAAAGTGTGGTATTTCGTTTACAGGTACATGGTATGACAAACAAAGAAAGCGGCCTTGCTGTCCCTCCTGCTGGGGTATGTGTCTGTAGGAGTGTGTAATTAGTAATATTTTCAGAAATAAAACATGTTACAAAAGCGTTTTCATGCGTTTTTTGTTTTTTTTTTCCTTTTCCTTTTTTTAAATTATTTTTTCAATTTTTTTTTAATCTCAGCAACATCAAAGTCGATAGAGCACCCGCTGATCCGCTTCAGGAAGGTAGAGTATCACCAGATAAGCTGCAGCTTTATGCTGATGAAGTTCATTCAGTCTGTATAACTTTGTAATGTTGCCCTTATTAGTTTCTAGATTATTCAAGTCTTTCAGAGATAAAACAAGCAAAAAAAACACCCTTTTGTCTGCTTTTCTTCTTCTTGGACTGTCAGTGGATTCCTTGTGGACAGTGCGTGGGATGTCACAATGCCATCGACTGCGGTCAGTGTGCAAACTGCAAGCACGGACTGCAAAGCCCCGAAGCTAGAAAACGCCTGTGTCGAAAACGCAGGTGCATATGTCCGATACGCAAGGTGAGCTGACAGAGGCTGGCAAGCTAAGCTAATCAGCGTTTGACTTAACTGAACTTGTTTAAAATTCAATTGATGTCATTTTTTGTTTTTTTTTTTACAGCAAAGCCCAGGAAGCATAAATGTAACATACAAGAGATCTTTTGTTGACACTGTTGACACGTATGAAGATAGTGTAAGTCTCCAAAGAACAACTCTGAAACATTTCCCTTGCTAACTGTTTTATTGTAATTGTTGTTTTTTTATTTCTCTTGAAAATGTACAGAATGATGTCACAGAGTCACAGGTAACACTTTTGCACTGCAATTTGCTCCTACATTTTTTTTTACTCTAAGGGTGCACCGATTCCCTTAATTTTGCGAAATCGGCCGATACTTGACAAACCGATCTCATCCACCACCGCAAAGGTCTTAAAACCACTGTCTCCTTTCGCTCTGCGGTGAGAGACGGCTGCCTGGAAAACATCTGGTCACATCTGTACATGCTCACTTAATAGTCAATTCACAATTCAAAAACATTTTGATCGCAAAGGGAAATTAAATGTTGACAACTTGGCGACTTTTTCGCTCTGTTCTGCGACTTCAGATGGAAAAAAATAAACAAATATGTAATCGGTCAAAATCTGAACCGGGTTTTTAAATATCGGCGAGTCCATCGCCGATATTTAAAACTGCAATCGGTGCACTCGTATTTCACACGTATTACCTAAATGGAAAACTGCCAGTGAGGAACCCCATCGCATTTTTCCGCACGTAGCATCCAAGTCTCAAAAGCAGCGACACGGAGAACTTCTCTGCGAACGTGGACCTCGACGACGATGACATGTCGACAGACGACGACGATGACGTGAGCACGTTTTGTTTTTGCCTTTTGAAGATGCTTGCCAAAGTTTGTCCCGAGTATTTCCGGTTGGTGTTGTGCTGTTTTGTTGCCACCGAGCGCAGGAAGCTTCTCAAACATCTCGGAGAGGTCATGGATAGCCGTTAAGAAATGCATGTGACGCATGCCAGTCAGTCTCGGTAACAGGGAAAGCAGCAAAAGCTGACAGTTTGTCACATACAGCATCTTTGTTTTTGGTTATTTTTCTGCAAATTGATCTATTTGAAAGCTATGAGAAGCAGTGGTCATTATTTAGTCTAGTTAATATATATATTTTTTGGTAGATTTTGTTCTCTTAAGAAATAAAATCACTATATATAATCACTTGTATTTACTCTGATGTTAAAAGTAGTTTTATGATCTGAAACTACATTTAATTTTAACCCACAAAAAACAGAAGAAATCAAAAGGAAAATTAGTTTTTCACAACCTTCTGTCTCTCTGATTCTGAGAGACAGAATCAGAGAGAGATTGGAGCCACTTTAAGGCGACTTCTCTCCATTGCAATTGTCCCACTCTGACTAGCAGTTAGCATTAGCCTCCATGGAAACTAATCAGATGAAAACTTTAAGAGCGTTACACAGTACAAAAGCAGTCTGCCCTGCTTTTGAAATCAGATTTGTTTTTTTCACTTGTGGAAGAGCAGAAACTCTGAACATTCTTCAGTGTTTTCATCCAGTGAACTCTGGGATTGTTGAAGCATTGCTGTTTCGGCTATTTTGAATATGGCTGATATAAACTGAGTACACCACTCTTGTTTGACCAGACTGCCAACTGTACTTGAACGCTCTTTCGTTTGTTACCATTTGAGAAGAAAATATTACCGACCTCTATGAACGAATGACCTCTACTCACAAACAAGTGGCTGTATTTTCAAGGTTTTCATAAAACGGAATCCAAAAAAAATAATAATAATGATAATAATTGTGAAATCGTGTCCAGTTTGCGTTCTTGATTTTTGGATTTCTCTCCTCTCACGTTTGTTTCTAGTGGCATAAAAAGCGGAAGCGACGTTCCTGTGGCGAGTGTAAGGCCTGTCTGTGTAGGAAAGACTGCGGCGTGTGCGATTTCTGCATAGACAAACCCAAATTTGGAGGCAGCAACAAGAAAAGGCAGAAGTGTCGTCTACGGCAGTGTCAAAGGCAAGCAATGGTACGATACTTGTGCAATGAGGCGATTGTGCGTTTCTGTACAGGGTGTCTGCACATCCTTAAGAAGTCTTGCATTCATATTTCCAAAATGAAGGCCTTAATATGTCCTAAAATCACATAAAAAAATGTAAACTAGCCTTAAATATGTAAGTTTTCATTAGAAACATACAACGCACTGAAATTACTAATGAGAAAAGGAAAATATTAATAATAATAATAATAATAATAATGAAAAACCTATCCAGTAAAGATGAACAAGCCCAGTCCTGACTGTCATTTAAGAACTGTGCAAAGAACGCAAAACAATACATACTGCTATACAATAACAGATCAACTAGTATAACTAAAATCCAAGCTGGTCTTAAATATGTAAATCACAGGTCTTAAATGTTGTTGTGTCAGGATTATTTAATCTGTATACATTTTTATTTTATTTTTTATGTTTTTGGACCTTTATTTCATTTACGTTTGTTTGGTAGGGACAGACACACGTTGACATAGACAAACTGAACAAAACAGCAGTCCCATGTTTGGGAGCTATTGCTTCGTAGTGCAATAGCAACAGCTTATTCGCAGCACTTGTCCCTAGATGAGCTTTTAAAAAGTACCTTTAAAAATCGAAGTGATAATTTAAAATAGCACAACATAATGTTGACAACGTTTTCTGTCAGGCAAATGATTGAGTCGCTTATTTGTTTCGTTCTGTGACTCGAGGCGGTTGACGCTACTGGTAACTAGCTGCTAACATACGCTCGCTAGCTAGCATAAGTGTATTTGCTGCTATATTAGCAGGAATCATTGGTTGTTTCCTGCAGTGGAAACGGAGGGAGGAGAAAAACTAGCTAGCTAAGAAGAAAGCAAGCTAGCGTCTATCATGGTCAAGTTTATATATATATATATCGCATTTCAGTAACAGGGCAGTTCAAAGAGCTTTATGTTATAAAACACCATACAGTCACTATTTATGAAACAAGCAATAAACATTACATTTTGCTTAAGTTCAAATTTATCGGCAGATGGCTGGATGACATTCGTCTTTGCCATTGGCAATCGATTGCCGAGCCATTCAGTGGGTGAAAAAGCTTAGCACTATTGGGGTTTTAGGCTGTTTGTTTCGGAAAATTTTGACATGGTTCAGGTCTTAAATTTCTTTCATGGTGGTCTTTAAATTTGAATTGGTGAAATCTGCCAAAACCGTGTCATAGTAAAGAAACTGCACATTTATTTCCCAGAGACATTTGCTGCCCTTCCAGATGGCAGGAGCTGAGTTGGGGCTAGATGCCCCTTTGCTGCCCGGCAGACCCAGGCCTCACTACACATACAGCCGAAAGTCCAGTTTAAAGAGAAGCCAAGATCAGCAGGCTGACATGGACTACACCGACGACGATGACGACGATGATGAGGACAGCAATCCACAACCGGTGAGGCTCGAAGCTCGAACACTGTTGCTAATTTTCCAACTGGATCTCGTCACGTTAGATAAGTTGTGATAAAGCTAACAAACGCTTACAATGTTACCATTTTCTCTGCATTTGCTGAGTACTT
Source organism: Brachyrhaphis roseni (assembly GCA_903066815.1). Lineage (NCBI taxonomy): Eukaryota > Metazoa > Chordata > Actinopteri > Cyprinodontiformes > Poeciliidae > Brachyrhaphis > Brachyrhaphis roseni. The sequence goes on from CAEFZY010051430.1 coordinate 99,910, forward strand.
TTTAGATAATATTTAACATCTTTTTTCATTGAATTGACCGATAAAGTGATACTTATGCGTGCAACTAGTATCTTGAAGCTGCATTTATGTGGCCCTCTCCAGTCTTTGAGGGCCACATAAATGGTTACAGCGGGCCAGATTTGGTCCGCTGGCCTTGATTTTGACACATGGGCCCTCGAGCAAACATAACATAAATCCATTTTGTGTTTCGCCAGCTGAATCATTCCGATTTTGGGGTGCGGAACGGCGTGCCGGATCGATTCCCTCACATCAGCAATCATAACTACTCCCAACCAGTAAGTTCTCATTTTTAAATAATAGCTTGAACTTAGCTGAATAAGCTAAACTATTGTTTTAGAAACTACAATCAAATTGTGATTTATGTAATTATTTTTTAAACTTTTTACTTGCAAGTCCTTGAGAAGACCTTCTTTTAAAATGATCACGTAATCACGAAGCTGACATTTTAAGCTGACTTTAGCAGCAGATTAGCGGTTAGCATCTTAAAGGTGGGGCAGGTCGCATTGCTTAAAAAGCACTCAATGTGTATCAAACTGTGTAAAGTAGAGATCCTTAACATATGAGATTTCTAGAAAGCTGACATTTCCAAATCCAGTATGTTTCTCAACTGAGTTAAAAAAAAAACAATGGAAAATGTTTGCTGTACTTCAGTTAACCTTAGCAACCTGAATAAATCACAGACTCAGTGTTTCTTTTTAATGAGCTCCTAAGCATCTCACTGACACTGATACTAGTTTTCAGTTTTTTCTTCAGTAACAATGTCCACACCAAAGAGTGTTGTTTTTTTTTTGAGTTCCTGGCCAAAAGACGATGAATCTGGCTACCTGCCAACACTAGTCGTAAACTTATTGTTTGTGAAATCTCCTAATTAGCTTAAAAATTCTCAGACAGACAGAATGAGAAAATGGTTCATTAGAGCTAACTGGGCACACGTTTGAACTCTGTTGAAATTAAAGCCTTTTTTGAGCGCGTGGCAGCGAGCCATCCCCCACTAAAAGGTCATCCGATTCTGCCGTCATTCCTCTTTTCTTGGCCGTCCTTCAGTTTTTGTTATTGCGGTAAGATGTTACGAGTCATCTAATCAGATAAAAACATGATGTTACAGTAAACATTCATGAGCTTTTTAAGCTGTAGGACCAAGACGGGTGCAGCGCGCTCAAACAGTGACCGCCTAACAACAGCATCAAAAAGTCGACAAGTTGTCATGTAGTCATGTCGCCTCTAGTCATGTAGTCAACAACAACTTGTTGACTACATGACTAGAGACGGACTAATCAAGATTGTTGTAGCATTTCCAGTTAAGCATTAACTAGTCAGAGCTGATTGAGCTGATCACCAATTGATTTATTGGTCCCGGGCCATCTCTGTAAAAACAAAGCAAAATAAATGGTTGTATGTGGCTCGGTGTTGGAAAAATTTGGTCTGCAAGTAGTGACATAGTCTCCTGCTCTCTGATTGGATGTTTTTTTTTCTCTATATATGTCTGTCATAATTAAGAAGTACTGTGTTTACTATTTTAGAGATGCTTATCTAGAGCTGGGCAGTAAATCAATAACAATATATCAATAGATAATATGTCTGAGTACTCAAGAATTTCACCGAACTCGCATGCAGAACCGCGCTGCGTTCTGGGGGATGTAGACAGAGGAAAGGCTCTAGCCGCTCAACCTCTCACAAAAACGTTGTTGCCATCCTCCAACTCACTCACTCTTTGGTTACCTAGCAACAACCTGCTGTTTCAACGTATTTCAAACAAAAAACTGATAAACAAGTAATTATATCGACTGATGGTAAATTCTTGTATCGTGATACATTTTTCAGCCGTATCGTCCAGTCCCTAGGATTCACCAATATGAAAATTTGGGCCGATATTGGTATCCAATGTTAATATTACTGTTATGGCCAATAACCGATACTTACTGATACTACATCACTGTGTTTCTGCTTCAGTGAAACTTCCCACAATCCCACAATGTCATTGCCGATATGTCATGCATCCCTACTTTTTTGTTGGATAAACTTTCCTTCCTGTTTCTTTTTTTCTTTAAAGTGTTTGTGAGATAATGCTTCATTATGCTCAACGGTTTTAACTCATTAGACTGTGTTTGTTGCTGAAGGACCATCACAGTCAGTGGGATACAGAGAAATCGCACACAGGCAGAAATGCCCCAAAGCACATGGAAGATGACGAGGACGAGTTTCCCATGGTGAGTATCCGGCATGTCTTTTTTTTTTTTTCCCCCCCAACGTGTTAACCAAATAATCTCGTGTTATTCATTCCTCGGATCATCCACAGATTACACAGATCTTCAGCCTGGCTGAGAATCCGACGGAGAGCGGCATGGACCTGGAAAACCAGCTGGTGAAGCTGCTCCACTCGCTCCGCTCCTCCGTGCTGCCCATCCTCTGGTACGCCATCATGGTGGAGGGCCCGCAGCTGCAGCTCATCCAGTGCTCCAAGCAGTCCAACATGGCCGACACCATGGTGCTGATCGACCCGGGTTTCTGCTACCAGGTCACCGTCCAGAAGCAGCCGCTGCTGCCCATCCACCCGCTCTACGACATCCACCCGTCGCGGCTCGGCTCAGCCACCGACGTGGTCAGCCTGCTGCTGTCTCTGGAGCGGTTCGTCGTGTGCCAGGGACTCCCCACGAAGCAGTCGTCGTTCGACAAAGGGCCGATCGTGCTGGAGCGGGCGGCCACGTGCGACTTCCTGATCAAGAAGAACGAGCGGACCTGCGCGAGCTGCAAAGCACTACAAGAACTTCAAATCCATCACAGAGAGTGACAAAGCAGTCGGATGGAAGCAGTGGCTTCTTTTTTTTTTTTTTGTGCCATTTTTCACTATATTGTACAGTTGAGAGACAATTTGACAGACTTACCTCTGGACTGTGATAGGATGTTTTACCTTTTTGAAAATCACCAAAGGAATTCCAGGAGCTGTATGACTGTGTATATATATATACATATATATATATATATATATATATATGTTGGGGTTTTTTTTTTTTCAGATTTTTATCACACTGGTGTTTGCTTTTTTTCTTCTTTTTTTTTCTAAACGACTGTATGTGTGGCTGTGTGTTTTGGCAGTGTGTGGGATTATGTATTTTAATTTCCCATGGTGCATTTGTCTCTTACTTGAAAAAAAAAAAATAGCCCCCCTACTACATATTTGAATAGTCAGTCCTCAGACAAATTGATACTTTAGCCAGTTTTTCTCGCTGGCAACTTTGGTCTTCGCGCTCGTTTACGTGCTACACAAGTGTTTAAAAATAAAGGAGTCAAACAGCAGTTGGATTCTGATTGGCAAAAAATTTTATTTGCAAATTGGACAGAGTTTGTAACTCCGGGTTGCCAGTCTAACGTCACGTTACTATCTCGCTCTAATTTCTGTTTCGTACCCTCTTACTTTACTGTTGATTGATTGCATTTTAGAACAGTATCTTCTTTATTTTGGAGGCAAGTAAACATGAAATCATGATCGCCTCACGCAGATATTATTTAGAGCATAACATTGTTATTGTGGATCACATAAATTTACTTTGTATCCTTTGCTGTCACGAAGGATACAAATGGAGACATTCTCTGTACGAAACGACCAGCATGCTTTCTTTGTCATGTAGCAGTTTTTTGTTTTTTTTTCTTATTTCCAATCCTTTTATTTTCAAGAAACCGTTTGATTGTCGTTGGGTTTGTCTTTTGAAATGTCTCCAGCAGCGAGTTCGGCCGTCGGGAGAAAGAAACTTGCAAGTTCGTCAAATAAGAATGTGTTTTTGAAAAACTGGTAGCAGTTTGGCAGTGTGTGAGTCACTCCTGAAAGAAACAAAACACTACCTCTCCATTTTATTATCTCCTCCGGTCACTTCCTGACCCGGAAACAGAGTGGGATTCTTTATTTTTTTTTAAGATGGTTGCGTTTGTCACATTTAAGTTGAAAGATGTGCAGCTTAAATGGAAAAACCCATGAAAGATTTTAATTTGGAGGGGCTCTGCCCGATGTTTTTTTGCACAAAGGGTAGCATAACGTCAGAAGTTGAGGACATTTGTATGTAATTGTTCTGAGGGCCTGTTTACTTCCTGTGTGCGTGTGGGTGGGTGTGTGTGTGTACTCCAGAGTGATTTCCTTAAATGAAGGTGCTGATGGAGTCCAGTCATCAGGCAAATGATGCCATTCAAAATCCTTGATGAAGCTGAATGTTTTACTCTTTTTTTTCCCCCTCATTTGCAACCATAGCTAATAGAAATATTTAAAATTATTTAATAGAATTTAAAACAATCTGATCTTCTTTTTTTCTAGTTATTTTTTTTCTGTTGCCCCTGTCGTCTGCTTTGGGATGTTTGTGGAATAACTCAATGACTTTTTTGACAATGTGAAACTTTATGCATCTTCAACATATATATGTATTTTGGTTATCATGTTTTCTTCAATTACTTTGTGTATATTTGATGCGTTAAAATTCTATTGTAATTTAGTCATCGGAAGAAATCATATTTGAAGAGTTGGATCAAAGACTTTTTTTTAAATCAGTACCCAAAATTTAATTGTTGGTTTTTCTATGGATCATGTGTTCTGATCATGAGAGCGAGGAACTTATTGTGCTCAATTTGGATTAATTATTGTACTTGGAGACAGAAAATGTTTTTCTGTTATTAATAAAAGAATGAAATTGTGACTTTGCTTCCTGTACAGGTTACCAGAGGTGCCTAAATCTTACCGTCCACCTCTGTCACATCCTTCCAGCTCCGTATTTAACATCCCTTCTTTGCCTAAGTCATGTACTGGTTGCCTAGCTACAATTTTCTCCAAACAGCTAAACCTGAGCGGTCTGTCTGATATTACGATTTGATCTCATTTATGTCTCCGGCTTCACCCCGTTCTTGTTTTTATTTTGCTAATACCACTCAGACTGCAATGTATTTTAATGTCTTTTTCTGATCAAACAGCTAAATAGTAAAGGGAAAGAAAAATGACATGATTTTAATTTTATTTTGATGTCATACATATAGGAACTGAATTTTTCTACTTTGCCTAAAAGATTCAAGGTTAGAGAAATTTAAAGTGCTTAAATATGCGCTCAGTTTTGCTTATGTTTTGGATTATTGACCTGCTGGAAGATATACCCAACAGATTTTGTTCCAGGATTGCCTTGCATTTTGTGCCATCAATTAGCTGCTTCTTTTTTGGGTTATGTAACTTATTAAAAATCTAGTTGGTTTTTTTTCCCTTGCATGTTAAAACCATGTAAAGGCATAATATAAGTCAGAAAACCTGTGAAAGGCTAGAGCTCCTCCCAGTGCTGCTATTGGATTCTGAAGAAATGCACCGCTACCAGTCAAAAACAACCAATCAGAGCCAGGAGGAGGGGCTTAATGCCACCAATCATCTTGTAAGAAGAGAAACAACTTTCCATTCCAGGAAAACTATTTGTCTGCAGTGGCCATGCTGACCACCTGATACTGTCTCATGACCAGTGATGTAACACATTACTTACTGACTCGTTACTTAGGGTACAAGTTACTTAGTAACTGTTATTTAGTAACGCGTTACTGAAGTCGGACCACTTTTTTCAGTAAGGGGTAATCTAACAAGTCACTATTTCAAATCCAGAGGTCAGATTACAGTTACTTATCAAAATCACTTTGCGTTGATATTTTCTTTTGTAATTTTATTTTATTTCCTCTAGTGTCTTGGGGAGTATCAGTGTCAGCAGCGACAGATACATACACAATGGAGGGAAGAGGGAGAAGTCCATTTTGTTGCTGGAAAAACAGGAACTATTTTGAATTTCGCTCGCCAAGTCCAATTATCATAATCAGCTTTGGGCTTGTTTTTTTTTTTTATAAAGTCGGTTGCAGATTTAATGAGCTGCCGGTTGCGGTTTTTGGGCTCTGAAATAATCAGACATAAACCCCAGAATTTGTCTGGCATCCAGTTAGTTTTAGCCAGACCCATGATCGCTGTGTCTTTGTTAATGGTTTGTTTTGGGGGGGGGGGTTATTGCAAAAGAAATAACATACAAGAACAACATAGAACACTAGTAGTTACAATCAAATACAACAACAAAGGGCTTTACCGAACATAGAACAGTTATTCTACAATGTCAAAATCAAATCGGTGCTCGAGGGTTGCAGTTCTTTAAGGGCAGTTATGA
>CAEFZY010051431.1:0-24778 GCA_903066815.1 Brachyrhaphis roseni
ACATTTATTTTAGGTTAAAACATATCTTGGTGCAAATCAACCAAACAACATAATTTATAACTATTAACATAATTATAATCCTTCACAATGGATGGATGGATGGATGGATGGCAGATTTAGATTTGATACTCACAGAGACTCTGACTCTCAGTTAAATGAGTCATTTAACTGGCCAATAAAAAATATTTTTGGGTTTAATTTTTTTAGAGCAGTTTTAAACAACAAGTGATGTTTGGAGACACTTCAGAAAACTGATCAGATCAGCAACAGCAGTACCCTTAAATGGGTGTTGCACACACCTGAAGCTGGATTTATTAACCCCAATCGACAATGTTAAAAGACTGATGCTGTTAAAGACCTGGGTCAAAAATGGCTTTTCTGGATTGACTCGCCCAATTTTGCTACTGAACAGATGGCCTGACATTTAATGTTAGGAAATACAGAGGAGTTATCTTTTGCAAAGTAAGCTCAAGTCATCAACTATCCACCACCGTGTTTAACTTTTAATAGGCTGGATGGTTCCCAAATGTCTTGACTCTATTTCTGTCACAGCAAAATAAATGTTTTCATAAGTTTTGTGGTTTGTTTCAATCCAGTTCTATTCTACCACCAACTTTTTAAAAAGAAAAGGTTTTCTCTTGCCTATTTTATCATTTGAGCAACTTCACCATAGTCTTCCAGTGTTTTGTTCACAATCCTTACCCTTTAACGAGCTAATTAAGATCAATACATTTACTGCATATTTGATACTTTTCCTTATTATTATTTATTTACCTCCATTTTAGAATGAGAAATATGTTACAGCTGTATTAAATTTCCACACGCACTGGTTTTAAATGATTGCTTACATTGAATTTTGTTTTCTTTCCAAGGTAAAGATATCCTAAGGGAGACCATAAAGTTCATGTACACAGACTGGGCCGACAGGGACAACAGCGACATGCGCAGGAAGACCCTGCTGGCTTTGTTCACAGACCACCAGTGGGTGGCCCCGGCCGTCGCCACAGCCAAGCTTCACGCAGAGTTCCAGTCGCCCGTCTTCTTCTACACGTTTCACCACCACTGTCAGACGGAGGCACGGCCGGACTGGGCGGACGCCGCTCACGGAGACGAGATCCCGTATGTGTTCGGGATTCCCATGGTGGGAGCCACTGATCTTTTCCCCTGTAACTTCTCCAAGAACGATGTAATGCTCAGCGCCGTGGTCATGACCTACTGGACCAACTTCGCAAAGACAGGGTAGGTAAAAGACCAAAATGTAGAAAGATTGAAGTACACAATGCTACATTTACAGCTTATTGACTCACCAGGTAAAGGTGTGTGAAGAGTCACGGCAATGAAATTACTGAGTAGATGTTTAGGAATCATTTCTGTGAAGATTTGGTCACAGGTGGTTTTGGGGATTTTCTTTTTACCCACAATATTAAACTCTTTGCAAGAGCAAGTTCTGGAGATGTGTTTATCATCGTCTTCATGAAGTCCCTTAACATGCTTAGTGATAGATTACACATTCACCTTCATTAGGCTTTTTGTTTGCAGTTCCAGTTGTTTGAAACTTGTTATTTGCTGCTCTCACTTTAAATATGGATATGTTTAGGTGCTAATATTTATGAATGGTGCTGCGTGTTACACTAGTGTGATGTTGGTGGAAGATGAGCTTAGCTGCAAAACTGATATTCTGTCGGATCTCATGAGGAAGAGAACCTCTTTATGATTAAACACTTTGCATTTACTCTGGATTTTATTAATGTTTCCCACAAATTTTTTTATAATCGACTTTTCCCATGGTGTTCGTTTCTTTCTAATCACTTTGGCAACACATGCCAACATGAACAAGCATCGATGTGCTTGATACCCTAAAAAGCGTGGAACAGCTGTTTCCTGGAATACTTCATAATTATGCAGATAACACTTTGCGGCACTTTCCTTTGAAGTCAAGTCTTGTTCAAATTCTGAGCATTTCATTTGTGTAACACTTTAATCAGTTAATCGTGTGGCAGGACTACAGCAAATGACATCATGAATGTACAGACACATAATCAGGAGCTTCTGTTAAGATTCTTGTCAGAACTAGGCAAGCATGATCGGGTGATCAGCATGATCAAGCATACTGCTCAAAGATTTATAAAGTATTGATATCTTTGTGTCTAATTAGTTCTCAATCTAGTCTTAAGCCCAAATAAAAAATATTAAAACGGATTTTTTTACATCTTTAATCTAAAAGAGGACTTGAGAATGCTAACTAGCATACAATTTGCTGGCTGCGCAGATCTGGCGAGACGTTTTCATCCAATATCACCTTTGTAAACTTTTAACTGGTTCGTTTTAACCATTCCTTTTCCAGAGAGGAATAGCTGTACCACTTACATCCTTTTCTAAAACGATTTTCTAAAACAAGAATTGGTTGCCAACGTTTTAGTTCATTCTGGCTTTTCTGGAAGTCACACTGGGTCAAAGCTATGCATACCACTCTGCAAGTTTTAATATTTGCTTAAATGTGCCGCAGCAACTCGGAAACCTCTCAAGCACATTTTGCCTCTTCATGAAATGTAAACGAAAGTGGCGTGTCGTGAGATTTTAGGGTTTGATTTTTCTTTTGTTCGTTCGTAAAAGACTATGAGGGAACAGAGTTTGCATCAGTTTGATGGGCCATTCACACCTCCCGGATTTCTAGGCAAACAAACTAGAATGTGCTTAAACTGGACTAAACAGGGCCGGTGCGAATGCACCCTTATACATTTCTGATTTAATCAGGCTAACATTGAGCTTATGGAATAACCCAAATGTCAGTGCTGTTAAAAATGTATTGACAAATATGAAAAGCCAGGCAAGTAGCTGAAGACCATGCAATTTGTATGAACTCTACCAATTCTGTCAAGGAGAGTTGTCAAATATCCAGCAAGAATAACACCAGAAGCTTGTTAACTGCTACAAAAGTGTGTGATTTCTGCAGTCCGACCATGTCTCAGGAAGCAACAAATTTCATAACAGCAAAACAAAATGTCCTCCAAAAAAAAACTGGCATAAATTTGAACTTCTTTGATAGAGCACTGTGTTTTAATACCGGACGTCCATCTGTTTAGAAACAGTGAATGATAGCAACTGTCATCAAACCCAAAAAAACAACTCTTGAATCTCTTCTTTTTCTGTTCCAGGGATCCTAATCTGCCTGTTCCTCAGGACACAACATTCATTCACACTAAGCCTAACCGTTTCGAGGAGGTGATTTGGACCAAATTCAGCTCCAAAGATAAGCAGTACTTGCATATTGGCCTGAAGCCACGCGTCAGAGATAACTACCGTGCCAACAAGGTTGCTTTTTGGCTTGAGCTTGTGCCGCATCTCCACAGCCTGCACGAAGAACTCTTAAACGCAGTCACAACTCGACTGCCGTCTGGAGGCACCGGCCGACGCAAGGTGCCTCCTCCTGTCAACTCTTCGCCCCAAAAACCACCGGTGTCCACCTACCCGTCGGAACCTGACCCCGACAGCTCAGAGAGACCCCGCCCCACTCCCTTCCCAAGTGAGACGAGGGACTACTCCACTGAGCTGAGCGTGACAGTGGCCGTCGGCGCGTCGCTTCTTTTCCTGAACGTGCTGGCTTTTGCCGCACTTTACTACAAACGGGATAAACGCCACGAACTCATGCAGAGGCGTCACCGCCGGCTCTCCCCGCAACGTGGCACAACAATGGGCATTGGGGTCGGCATGGGAGTTGTGGGCGCCCCACCGCACAACGACCTAGCGCTCAGTCAGGAGGAGGAGCTGATGTCACTGCAGATGAAGCAGCAGAGAGTGGAGCTGGAACACGGGACACCCCTCCCTTCCCGTGCCCTCCACGGTGACCTGGAACCTCTTCGTCCTCCCGTGTGTCCCCCTGACTACACGCTGGCGCTGAGGCGGGCGCCGGAAGACGTGCCACTGATGACCGCCAACACCATCACCATGATCCCCAGTACCATCAGCAGCATCCAACCGCTTCACCCATTTAACACTTACCCACCTGTCCCGGCCCCTTCGTCAACACCTGTGCCCAGCCACAGCAACAATGCCCTGCCTCACCAACACTCTACTACCCGCGTATAGGACCAGGCACAAGCTCCACTACTCCTTTGGGCTCACCAAGATGCACCACACAAACTGCTCCATTCCAATTTCACCTTTTTTCCCCCCAACCTTCTTTGCCGTCTTCACATCTTCGTCCTCATCAAGCCCTCAGATACAGCTGCAGTTTGTAAGATTTGAAGCGGTGAAATACCTCTAAGCTATAATCACATCTTAACGGGGGACCGGATCGAGAAAGCACCCTTGTCATCACGCTTATTTGTGTAATAGCTCAGTGAAAATTCGGTGCTTAGGAAAAGTCGCACGGTCACTCCTCTTTAGGCCCGTAGCTCCCTTGAAGAGGTGTCGTAATCAGTCAGACATTTTAACGTGGAGTTCGGTTGTTTGGCACACGCGTTCCCTTTCGTGTCAGTGTGGAGCAATGTTTAACAAAGAGTACAAACACACATTGTCATTCATTTAGGGAGAAGATGATACAGTAGCAAACAGCTTTGTGCGAGGTAGCATATGTCCCAGCAAGCTGTCTGTCATAAAGCGCTGGTTTCTTGAAGCTTACAAATTGCAGCTTTAAAAAGGCCCAATCTGGAAGGGGGATTTGGCACCCCATACAGAGCACTGTGCTCCAGCAGCTGTCTCTGCATTGTGATTTTAGAGATTATTGTATAATGTGAAATGCACTGCCGAGGCTGGGAATAGAACTGACGTTTGACAGCCACATATGACTAAATCTAGTTTGGATTCATTTACAATATTCACAGTGGTTTGGAAAAGTGTCTGTACCCCTTGATAGTTTTCACTTTTTGTCACGACCACAAACTTTAATGATTTCTATTAAGCTTTTATTTGATAGACCAACATAAAGTAATACTTAATTGTGGGTGGAAGGAAAATAATGCATGGTTATAAAAATCTAAGAAGTGTGCTGAAAAGGATTTTTTTAAGTCTTGCCATGGATTGACAATTTGTGCCACATACCTTAATTTTGGAACATGTACCACATTAGCATTATCACTTAGTATTATAATGTTATCAGATTTTTCTTACAGAAATTTAAAACAGTAATACACTTGTATTTTTCATGTGTTTGTTGTGTTAGGACATTGGCAGTGCATGATTTATAAATTTGTACTTTGAAATATTAACAAAAAGGAGTCAGTGAATTACAAGTGGAGTAGAGGAAAGATCAATCTTTCTCACCAGTCTTGATCTCAAAATCCAAAATGCCTGTGGTGCATAAAAAGATTATTCCTGTCAAAATTTAAAAAAAAAATAATATAATAATAATTTGTACTTCTATATTGAATCTCTGCACTCAGTCACAGACACACAGCATGTTCCCTACAATCTCCTTTAGGGAACAAGTTGCTGCAGTGAAAAATGACTTTAGCTTGTATTATTAATAGCAGTTTTTGTGCTTAATTCCTGGGTTATTATTCGATTACCAAATAACTGGAAAAGCTGTAAAATGTTTTGCCTTCAGCAGGTTAAACTGCACAAGTTGCGAGAAAGGTACCACCAGTGGTGGTTGTATTGTGCATTATTAGATATCCTCTACATGCAACACTTTTCATTTTTTTTAAAATGAAACACCATGTACAATTTGCCTTCCACTCTGTAACAGAGGCTACTTTGTGTTGGTCCGTAAAACAAAACTCCCACAATGTGGAAATACTTCTGCCAAAAGTATATAAGCTTTTTCTTATTTTTTTTATTAAGATTTACTTAATTTTGGGGTTTTATTGATAGTTGACAGAAAGAAAAGGCTTACAGAGAGAAAAGGAGAAGATAGCAGCTGTACGTGTACATGCCAGCTCTACCGCGGCGGCACGCAAAGACCCACAACGCATTTTAAATTCAGTTGAAATACAATGAAGCATTTTGATTTTTGGGGAATAGGGGTGCAAATGTCTACAGATTTCCAGATTGGGACTTGACCTGTCAGGCCTCGCAGAAAGTAGCTGAACCCCATTCAGCAGGACTCGGCCTGGAATCCAGGCTGCCCATAAGAACTCACCTCCCAGGCTCCACTCACGTCCATCACTTTCTTTGGTCCTCACTCATTATCTCAGTCTCTTTCCTCCACCTCAGATCAAGCGATTCCTCCCCACGCTTTCGCCGCCGTTCTGTCCTCCTGCCCATGCATCCACTCTTGTAGCTCTTCTTATTAAACAACATCGACACGGTCCATTTTTAGTTGGTTTTTTTTTTGCGTCCTCCTTCTCTCAGTCACGTCTAGACTCTTTTTTCCTTTTAGAGTCTTTTATACAAAAAAATTTAAAAGCAGAAATGTAAATGATGTATTATTAATAAATTGTAAGGATATGAATGAAAAAAAAAAAAGATATTCTGATATCTCGTTTTTACCAGCATTCTTGGTGCCAAGTACTGTGATGAAGTTCCTTTTTGGCCGGCGTCCGTTGGGCTGCTTGCCGAGGTCCGTCCTGACTGTATCTCATAAAAAAAAAAACTAAAAAAAAAAACAAGGAGTCCCCATCAAAAGAAAGTGCCAACCCCTTTATCTTTCATTTCAAACCACACACACACTTTGTGTTTTATTTACACTCAATGTTGCACTGTGGCTGGTCTCTTCTATAAAGGGAAATCAGATTCAATATATCCTCATTTAGAAGAAGAAAATATATAACGTTTTATTAACTACTTTGCTGTGTGGGATAGTTGCATGATTTTTTTTTGTGTGGGACAGAGTTTTTCATTTCAATAATTTCGATTGCCTTGTTTGATTATTTTCCATTGAGTTGTTTTGCTTTTGGAAATATTTCATTTTCTATTTTAATATCAGCTGCACTTTGTGGTACTTCGGAAAGTATTAAAGTATTAAAGAGATGAATATTGTGTAAAGCTATGATTATAACAAAGAGAGTAAATATTTCCTCTTTATTTTATTCTTTTTTTTTCATTTACTAACACCGCGGCTGTGCCACAAGACTACCAGAGACTGATGAAAGCCTTCTTTTATTTTCAATTCCCCCATTTTTTGTATTTTTTCTTTAAAGCTGTCAAGTTTGCACAGTCACTGTCTCTCAGTCTCATACGAGGAAAGCACTTTTTACGTTACAAAAAGAAAAACAGAGACTTGATTTCGTCACATGAATAATCCAAGCAAGGTTCATGTATGTGACTGATATTAAGTTAATGCTTCAAGCATCTGAGGACGACTCAATTGTTCTTTTTTTTTTTTGTCAGCTCTTTTGTCGTCTCATGGTTTTCGCTTCGGCACGGCGGGTGAAAAGAAAATATATATTTATGGTAAAACAAAAAACAAAACAAACAAACAAAAAAAAACGATGAGAGCCTTGTATGATTGTGTCACTTGTTTTGCACAACTGAACACAAGGATGGGTTGTACCCTGGACAATATTTGAGGGGGATGGGAAAAAAAAGGAGAAAACAAAAAAGGAAAAACTGTGACATTAGGACCATACTGGAGAAGCAGTGACTCACAGGTGAACAGTCTGTGTGATCCGTCAAATGTGCAGAGAATGCGTTGGGGGGGAGGGAAATCCTGATTAAACAAGACGTTACTCACCTTGTACCAGAAAAAGCGAGGCGACTGGGATTAGTGTCTGCAACGTCCTGCGTCCCCCTGCGTGCTTAGGATGTCGACGCTCACGGATCCAGACTGCCATCCCTCACGCTGGGCTGGAGCGAGCTGGGAGGACGAAAAACCAACAAAGAAAACCACACAAACTGAACTTTATTTTTTATTTTTAAGTGTACGAGAACAAACTGGAATTTGTAAATATTATGTTTGTCGTTTGGTTTGGAGTGATTGCCCGGATCTTTTTCTTTGAGGCAACAGGTGCAAGTTTAGATGTCTTAACATGATTTCAACGCTCATGCACACATAGCCGGTTTGATCAGCCGTTGTTTACAATGTCTTGCGAAACTATTCGTAGGGCTACCCTCTCCCCCCCCCCCCTTGAACTTGTCACATTGCAGCCACAAGTTTCCATGTAGGGATCTCTCTCAATACACCACCACAAACTATAACTTTGAAGTGGAAAGGAAAATTATAAATGATTTACAATTTTTTTCACAGTTGTAAATTTTGGCATGCGTTTGTGTTCAGCCTCCTCTGATTCAGGTCATCGTAGAACCAGTTTTTTGAAACGAGACATTCTCTACCAGTTTTGCACAGTTTTACAATACCGTTCAGGTCTGGATTTTTTATTATTTTTTAATTAATTCTTTAAAACTAAGTAGTGCCGACATAGTTCTTGGTTTTTATTGAACCTTCACCCCAGTTTCAAGTCTTCTGCAGCCTCAAACAGGTTCGACCGACTTTTACTAACTATGTGTCTTCTGAGCACTGCTGGTTGGTCCGGATTTTATTTAGGGGCATCAGAGTAAAGGCTGGATACCACCATTTGGTCTATTTTTCGGATTCTTATTGGTTAATACCATTAATCCTTTAGCTTGATGGTGTTCCATCTCAATAAATCCCAATCAAATGCATCGAAGTTTGTGATTGTAATGTAGCAAAAAGTGAGTATTTTTGCAAGGCGCTGTAACTGAGTTTATGATCAAATCTTATAAAGTGGCCACATGAGAACATCTATCAGCATACATGAATGATTTAAAAAGAAAAAAAAAAGCAAAAGCATGGTTGAGGTAAGCAAACAGGAAAAGGAATGCTTTCTGGTGGCCCAGGTCACGTGATTATCTACGGTGGACTAAAGCATAACGTGCACACTTGGCATCGTCCCATCAATCATACAAGGCAGCTTTTGAATGAAATGAGTTCTCTCATTGGTGAAGAAGCCAAAGAACAGCTGCAGAGAAGAGATGAAGGAAGGGGAAACAGGAAGGATTTGAGTAATAAGACAGAAAAATAAAAACTACAGATTTTGTTGCAAATTGGCTCAAAGCAAGCCGTAAATCAAGAAATTCAATTTGTGACGCTGGTGTACTTGGTTGTTATTGTCTCACGTCGTCTTGAGCATACGGCATATACCCACGTAACTGGAAGGTTGTGAAATCCTTTGTACTCTTTTGGTCTTATTTCGAACTATATTCATAGTGGTTGTTTTTGCTAACTTTTGCAGTTTTTGTCTGCACATCCTGTCAACGGGATTGTTGAACCAGCTGTTTGGTGTGAGTTTCAGTTACCCGCGCTTCTGAAGTTAACATAGCGAAAAGCGTCATTTTTATTCCCTGTCCCCTTCTTTTGGAAACAAAGGTTGAAACCAGCCAACAGAAAACGGAAGCACACTCACCAAGTCTACATGTTTACACTACAGTTCTGATGTTGGCTGACAATTGGGATTACACAGACTCAAATATCCTATTCTTGAAAACAGTGAAGGCTTGCACCTGTTTGTCTGTTTCATTTAGTCTGACTCAGTAACCTGCTTGAGGCGCAAAATACACAGAGGGAGCATATTTGACAACGAGGAGTTGAGAGAATTAAAGTTAATATTTCTATTTCAAATAGAGGCTATTACACACTGTCTGTTGTGTATCTGAACTGGAAAACATTAAAAGACATTCTTAAACAAATGCTTTGCCATCATTTTTATGGCCAAAGTCCTGTTGAAGCTGAAATGCTTCGTTTGGCCACTTGAGGGCAGAATGAGAATTAAATAAAGAGACTTCAGCAGCTATTTTGCTTTCAGTCCCTGCATATTTAAAACTGTTTAAGTTCTTTGGTGCTTAATAAATCACTTGCTTTCAGGCTTTAATGTAGCACTGGCCCAGATAACCCAAAGTGATGTGAAAAAGTATTTAACCCACTGACAGATTTATTTGTGGTTTCAGACAAATTTTAAAAATATGCAATTTAATAAGCAGCTATCACTAGACACACCCAGGCAGGATTAATGTCAGACATTCAGAATCAAGAAATCAACTCAACAGAACCTGTTTGACAACAGGAAGTAGACTAGACATCATAGCAAAACATCATCCCATGGTCTTCAGAAATTCAAAAACATGTGGAAATCGGCATCTGTAAGCATGTTATCAAGCCATTCCTAAAACGTTTGTACTGCAGTAAAATGCAGAGACCCATCATTTGTCATAAACCAGAATTGTGTTGCTAAAAAGGGTGGCACAACCAGTTATTAGGTTTAGGAGGCAGTTATTTTTTTCTCATAGTGCATTGAAAAATTGGTTCAATAGCTTTTCCCGTCATCATATGAAATCATTATCTAAAATGTTTTTTTTAATTATTTTTCTATTTTCTCTACATAGGTTTGACACTGTTATCTGTTGTTTATTGCCCCACCAGGAAGCTCATGAGAAGCATGTTTTCTTTTTTCTTTTGTTTGCAGAAACCAGAGATAATTTCATACATCATGCAGTTTCAAACTGTGGGCGCTAGAAGTGGTGTTGAGTCCTAAAAGTGGAATTAAAAGTCTTCCTATCTGTTTAAAACATAGAAGGGCATCACATACAAGCATAACTAAATGCCACATGTACAAAGTGGTTTGTGTTTTGCATAGAGTTGTTCATTTTCACAAACACCAGGACTAATACTACAGAGAAAGTAAAATCACCCAGAAGCCCTCAGATCTGCCATCTGCCACTCTAAACATTTTAACAGCCAAATGCTAATGTTAGAGCATGTATGATTTTACATTTGTAGATTTTCGTTGGAGCATCCCAAACAATGAGTTGAATAAGATCTTTTCCTAATTTCATGTTTGAGGCGGTGTTTTTCCTCCACATTGCAGTGCACAAGCCAAGGATAAACCGATCTAACGCTCGTTTAGTATTGTGGAACATAATATGCTTTCAAGCTTCCACTGGTACATACACGACAAAGTATGAAAATTCCTCTTTTGGCCATAGATTACTTGGTAATGTACCATTTCAATAAATAACCACTCACGCAATTTCTGGGCCTACTGCCTCTTGTTCAGAGAAGGCTCTGCCGTCCCACCAGTATTGGCCAGCACTGAGACATGCAAGACAAACAACTATGCACACTCACACCCTCTACTCCCTTTTCTATTTTGGAGTTGCTAATTAGCCTAACATGCCTGTGTTTTTGACTGTGGGAGGAAGGAGTACCTGGGGAAAACCCACACATGCACAGATGGAAGGAAATGTTTTACTGAATATTCATGAGAATATATATATATATATATGGGGTTTAATGTACTATTTTTGTTTTCAAAACCATTCTTTTTAAGTCTGTCCTTTACTTCGAGAACAAAAAATGTGCTCTCAGCTCCTAATGTGTCCACACAGACATTTACACAAACTGAAGTCTGACTTTAATTTCATTCATTCACGTTGAAATGACTTTCATTTCAAATTCCAAAATATCTTGGCAGCATATGTTTCACAATGATGGCTCTCCCATCCTCTGATCCATGTTTATTCAACTATATATATTGGGCAAAATATATAGTTTCACCATACACCACAATCACTACTGTTGCTCCAACACTAGATGGCAGTGTGATTGAATTAGCAGTGGAAAATTACTGCTGCAAACAGAAAGGAGTTTTCTATTTGAGAGGTCTGACAGCTCACAATGGTGTCTTGGAAAATAGAATATCTCTTTGTGCATTTTAGACAATCAGGTTGAAAGATTATATTTGTGAGTATATTTAATTTCCTCTGACAAGCTTGAATATTTATATGACATTCCTACCACATATAAAAACCTTTTTTGTAGTGGAAAAATGTGACAAACTAAAACTGAATATGGATCCATTGAAGTCTCCGGAAGAGTTTAATTAAGAAAAGCTATTCCTATCCTTCCCAAAGTTTTACAGAATGGGGTTGTAAATATTTTCTTCATGCTTAATTAGAAGGTTAAAATTTTACCCCCAATCTCACCAATTCATATCTACTGTCACTGCAAATCCAACACCCCTGGATTTATTGAAAGTTTAATGTTCAAATCGGTCAGATATTTTGGTTTGAAAAACACAAAGACAAAAAAGGTTTATTATTGTTAATTGTGATATTTTTATCAAATTAATTTGCATCACCTCCCACACAACAGTGTAATCCTGTCGATCTCAAGAAAGTACAGCAAAACAAATTCACCTTCAAATTTTGATACAATCAAAACATTATCTATTTTTTTACTGGAATATATTATTGACCTTTCTTATTAGGATAAACTTTTGAAGTTAGCACAATCATACACATGTCTAGCAGATCAAGACATTGTAAATGGTTTTCCCTCAGATGGTGTGCTGCAGGTACAGTGGGAGAGGAGAGGGAGAGACGCAGTTGTCATAGAAGATCTGAAGGTTCTGGTCGACATCCATGTGGTTTTTCAGAAACATCTCCAGCTCCTGCACCGTCATCTCATGAACACTGTTCCCCTCTTTGGCGTTCTTGCCCAAGGCCGCATGGGACGGGAAGAGGATGCGCACGTCGTGGGGAGAGTTGCGGTCGTACTCGGTGCAACAATACGCAGACCATATGTCTTCGGGGATGGCCACCCGGTCCTGGTTGTTGCGACGAATCATGTTCCCCCTGGTGGTCACTCCGGTGACGATGTAGGCAGTGCCACGGCAGAAGTTGTTGAGGCGCACTCGGATTCGCTCCTCGTACTCACGCCACGGTCCGATGTTGAACTCCCTGATCTCTGGGACCACATTAGTCAGTGTGTAGGTGGCAGCACGGTCATGTGGAGTGGACTGGTGCTGGTCTGGGTTCAAGTGACCTCTTTCATAAAGAACAACGTCAGAGTAGTCGTCAAGCACTGCCTGGCTGTCCTCGAACTTCATGTGGAGGTAGCCAGTGGGGAACGGCAACATGTTCCCATTTCCATCAATTTCTGCCAGCTGGGAGGACATGAAAAATAAATTATTCTCTTTCACGTCCTACCAAAGCATTTTTTTTTGTGAAAAAGAGAAACTTTTAATGAACATATGTATTTAAATCTGAAAGACTAACCTGTGGTTCGTACATCCAAGGGTAGTCCACACGCCTGTCTCCCTCTGTTTTCTTGAAGGTATAAGCCGAGTAAACCGGGATCCGTTTGTGAGGGTCGTACAGCGTCACATATCGAGGTTTGTCTGCGTAGCGTTGGCAGATCTTCTTCAGCCTGATGTCGACAATCCCACGTGGCGGCGTCCCCATGTACAGTGAGTCCTTGCATCTCTCCACATGATTGAAGTCTTGCACAACAGTTGCTAATGAAAGGTAAGGTAAGGCTGTAAGAGCAAGAAACAAAGGAGTTAACATCCTCATGTTTGTGCCTGTCTCCTCAATGACTCGTTCCTTTGCCGTTGTGCAAAATGAGACTCTTGCCGTTATAATCTAAATGTCACACAGCTGATATGCAAAGTTGGACGTGTGCTTCCGGAGAGTAAGCTTTGAGTTAATGTAGGCGTTAAGGCCATGCCACTGCCCCGTGAACTCAACTGTTGAAAACTTTGAAGAAAAACCTGTAGTTTGCAACAAACTTACTTTTTTGGGTTGCATTAGGTAGCTTCTTTATCTCTGAGTTGAATATTACCCTCTAACCCCGATACCAGTCTTATATAATTAATGCCATGAAACTTATGGCATTAAAATGCGTTGCTCAGAATTTTTTTTGTGCCCATCCACTGGTATTTGAAACAAGATGCAAGTTATTCAGTTCTATGTGGTTGATAATTACAGGGTCATTCTCTAGTGGTAATGGTGAAAAAGTTGGGTACATCCTGGATTGGTCGCCACAGTGACACAAGGCAAACATGCACGTTTAGGATAATTTAATTAGGCCATTTACCCTAACGTGCATGCTTTTGCACTCTGGGACAAAATCCACACACTGGGAAAACATGCAAACTCCATGCAGAACAGCCCCATCTGGGATTAAAACCTTGGACCTTCTTGCTGCAGGGCAACAGTCCTATGCTGTATCACTGTGCAGCCCAGTGTTTCTTGTGTAATTGTAAAATGCAAACCTGACTAATCTGACTGAGTGGTGAACAAAAGGCCCAAAGTTCCCAGCGTGACTCAAGATACTCTGCGTCTTGGTTTGAATGGTGGATAAACCACTTGGTAAAGGGAGATAACACATGAAAGTTTGAATACCAAGTGGCAAAGATTGTGAGCGAGTACAAGAGAGTTCTAGCAGTCCTTACACATTGCTAGGTCCAGTATCTGGTAGTTCAACTAAAAAAAAACAATTAAATATTTTGACAGGTATTTATGATCATAGATAATAAGCTGTTGGAGACTTTTCTTAGACTGGGAATAGAAAATGTCCAGTAGCAGTAGAAACATGATATTGAAGCAAAACTCTTACTGTTTTGTAAGAGTTTTGCTTACAAAAAATGTTGCACATGATTGAAATGTGCAACATTTCAATCATCTTACCTCTAAATGCATCTTTCTGTATCCACCGCTTTTTGAAGTCTTTCACAACAACCTCCATATTGCAAATTTTAACAATCCCTGCTCATTAGCCTTGTGTTTGTGAGCAAAGTACTGTTCCAAAGTGACCTTATATTCACACTTGCTCTGAGGGGCTGGACAGCTAGAAGTCATTGGTAAAAATTGTGAAATATTTATATATAACCACAACTGTATTTGAGTTTAGCTGATACAAGTTAAAGAGGAACATTTGTCTTGATGTTAAGCACACAAAAAGTAATGCAGTTCCAATGACTTGGAGCGTCTGCTGCTGCTGTGCTGCCCTCTGCTAAAGTCTGCTTTATGCAAATGTAAACTGTCAGATTAGCCCTGGCTACAATCCTTCACTGCCCTAATAAGTCAATTTGAGTGACTGAGTGTTGTTAGAAGCAGCTTGCATCTCTGATCTAATCTTGAGTTATGACAATCATAACTTATGCGACCGGGGCTGATGATGCAGTTATGTGGACAGACATTTTTCAACTGTCAGCATTTTTACCAATTAGAATTATGAATTCGGACCAAGTATAGATCCGACTCGGCTGCCCACTGCTGCTCCTCGGTGCAGGGAGGAAGACGGGTTGTGATGCAGCTACTCAGTTTGCTGCTATCGCTCAGTTCTTCAATAGTAAAAGGCAACAGCTGGTAGGTCTTAGTTGCCTCCATGTAGTAATTTTCAGTGTGAACGATGGAAACAAGAGTCGATAATACAATTTTCAAATAGATGATGAAATCACTTTAGCGATGACGTAAAAAAAAGCCTCGTCTGCTTTGAATGTGATCGGTAAGTAATCTAGTAGAGAAGTTGCTCCGACACATGGTCTGTCCATCTGGCTGACTACGGAGATGCTTTACAAACCAAAAAGGTAACCTAAATGATAAGATGTTGAGACAGATTATTTTAAAGGCTTATCAGCAAAGCATTAATGCAGAAGCTCGAACTGTGCCAAGCTGCGGAATCATTTAAGGAAATATTTACTTATGGAATCAGTAATAAAACTGATTTTAGGAATAAATATTTCATATTGTATGAATTTTATTACTCTGTACCACAGGTTTGAAAAATGTTTTCATAAAAAGTGACATAGAAGTAAATACAGAGTAGTTTATCATGTTAAAGACAGAAAACAAAAAAAGAAACTGTTATCCAATGGAACTGCATCATTTGTTGAAAGAGTTTAAAAATAATTGCCAAACCCATGTTCTGATGTGTGAGGCAAATTCAGAAGTTGCTGTCAGCATTTCTTCCTGGTATGGTGTGGACAGCTTCAGTTTGAACCTGGACTTCTAAACTTTTCTTCACATTTGACAAATTTCTCATGAAGCTAAAATCACACTACTTGAGCAATATTCTTCCTTTTGGCTGCTGGTGGTTTTAGCTCTGAGTTATGGTTCATTTCAGTGTGTGCTGTCAAACACACACCCACTGCCACCAGCTCCACAGTGTGAGAGCCACAATGTTGAACATGTGCAACATTTCAATCATCTTCAGATAACGATCTCTATCAATATGCAGTACCTAAATTTGTCCACATAGAGGCAGTATATACTTTTTGCTGAACTAGATACTATTTCAAACTCATTTGTCTCCCTCTTCCAAACAACAAGGTTGATTCCTAATTTATTATCGTTCTTGAATAAATAAAATGTATACATATATTATTATTAATGTGATGAATAAATAGAATAATCAAGAGCTTTCATCCGCCCCTAAATAATCAATTTTGGCAAAAGTTTTTCTTTGTTAATACAGCTATTTAGCTCTTGAGTAGACTATTTAGCAATTTGGCACATTTCCTTTTTAATTTAGGGCCAATAAGTGTATATTATTTTTGATTGTTCTTACTTTATTGCAATATTGTATCATATTTTATCAAATATCACATTTATCAGCATTAAAAAGTGAAAAAAAAGTATAAAAGCAACTAGCACATAATGGTTAAAAGTAAACTTACTGTTCATTTAAATTAGAAAACTCAGTTTCTAATCATTCATTGCATTGGATTCCAAGGCGAACGTGTATGGAGAGCCATTTCAGTGCCACTCACAATATGGCGGACAGTTGTTTGGGGCAGTGAAGGCAGCAAGGTTTTGTGTTTTTTTGCTTAAATACACATTGAAAAAAGTTTGTTCTAGTTAGACTTTCTTGTTTTCAACCTTTCCCACTTTAGGTTGAAACAATGTATAAGACGCTGATTTTTCTCCGCACCTTAAATAATTTATCAATTGGAAATCAAATTTGTCTTTCTTTCTTTTTTTTTGAGTTTTCATGATATTTGTTGCAGTATGAAAGTGGAGTTCAGTGGAGTGCCTTTTACTTAAACTTTGACTGCTGGAGTTGCCTGGAACAAATTTTGCAGATCCCAAAAAGTTGAAATAGTTGGACGAATGTTTCTGTTGAAAACTACAGGGCGAGGGTCATTCCAGGCCTCGCATGAGCCCGCCAGGGGGTGTGATTTAGCAGCCTGTCTAGCATATGAAGATGTAGGAGCCTGCTCATTGGTCTGAATACCCACATGGGGTTGAAGGCTAGCCAATAAGAGTTCAGACTGATCCGGGTGCTGTTGCTATGGCACTTCAGAGGCATAAAAATAAATAAATAATAATAATAAAAATCTAAGCAAACATAAAATATATATCTATGTATAAAAATCCATCACCGGTTTGCTTCTATCATTTCGCCAGCTCGTCTTCAGATCTCCATGTTTCTCGACCTCTCGCTGTGATTCCAGGGCCCCCTGAGAGCTCTATCTGCTTTTTATTGGCCACTGAAGGGTGAAATGAGCAGAAGAGCGAGTGCTGGTTTCGTATTGTGTGCTACAAAGACTTTAGACCCTCCCTCACGAAGGGAGAACCGAGGCCACTCCTCCGCCGGGTGTCCTGTCACTTGACATTTGAGCTGGCAGCCTCTCTTGTCACCATTTTACTCTGCTACACACACACACATATTTCACAAAGTTTGCATCATTTGGAATAAAATGCATGATGTACGTTTTTCTCCTTGAATTTAGTCGTTAGTTGATAATTTTAAAGCACAATTGCTGAAAAAAATAAAATAAAATAAAGGAAAAGTCTCAGTTTTCAACACACACACAAAAAAATGAGAAAACAACAGCGTATATTTCAAATCTAAGACAGATTTGTGACAAATGTAAAAATAAAAAGCATTTAAAATATCTCCTCTACTGTACTGGCTGGGTTCCAGCTCCCTCATATCCACATTCATACTGTACACAGACGCACGTAGGCACCCAGGAAGAGAATTAAAGATCCCCCCCACCTCCTCCAACCTCCCTCTTTATTGCTCTCTGTCTGCTCCTCTCCCCTCCTCCAGTGACAGATGAGAGGGGGCCCCCGGCCTCCTGACTGGCTCCGGCCCTTCTGACTGGCAGCCCGTGGGCCCCGCCCCACCATCCCTCTGTGCACGTGGATCAGTCTGTGCTGCTATGAGAGCCCCAGCATCAGAGAGTAGAGTGGAAACAGGAAGAGGAGGCGAGGGGGGAAAGAAAGGAGACAGAGAGGAGAGGATCGGGTGAGACAAGGTGGCGAGGAGTGAAAGAAAGGGAGGAAAAAGGGGAGAGAAGGGCTGCCTGGACCAAAGACCCTGAAGGAAAAAAAAAAAAAAAAAAAAAAAAAAAAAACTACAGAAAAAAAACCCCCAAGAGAGGTAAATGAGGAATGCAGAGGAGGAACTTGATGTGCTTATTTTATGGTGGTGAATGGAAATCTACTGCATGCATTGTGTGTTAGGGTAGAAGCGTGTGTGCGTGTATCTGTCTGTGTGTGTTTTTCTATTGTTTCCATCTCAGTTCTCGGATCGTTCGGGGTGTTTTTATGTTGTGCTCTGTCAATGATTTGTCTCTCGGTGACTGTACTGCAGTGTACGTCTGCAGACTGCTGCACATTCATGCATGAAGCTTACACACATGCACACACACAAAAAAAAAAAACGCACACACGCTCACGTGCACCCCCACACTGAGAGGAGGAATGTGAAATGATGAATGTAGTGAAGGAAAACTGTTGCGGTTACACTTGTGGTTCGATTTTTTTTAATTTTTTTTTTTGCAAACCGGAACATTGAGCTGTTGAATGCGAGTTTGTGTTTGTGTGCAAACTGGAGTAAGAAGAGCAAGGATTAGATCCTAATTTAGAATAACGAGGAAAGTGTCTCATGTTGCACAGGTCTCCCAACAACGTTCTTCAAACGGATTTTGCTGCAGAAATGTCACATTTAGATGGTTGCCATCCTCACCCAGGAGGTCAAAGGTAAGGCGACTGCCGCCAGGATCAACCTGTTTCATATATATTTATGCCTTCAGTTGATTACCGGCTTTGATAACCACCTGGACAGCCATTTCTAGGTTACCATTCACCACGCAGACCAGCTGTGCATCTCTCACACACACACACACACCCCCCCACAGTCTCTCTCTCTCACATGCACACCAAGTCTTTCGTCACACCTGCCAGCATGCTTTACAGTCTTTGTCCCCCCCACCCCAAAAAAGGCTGGACATTTTGTATTTTTTGCAACTACAACACAACACACACACACACACTTGCAACAAAACCCTCTCTGGTGTTTCTGACCTTGCCTTGGTACATTCCAGCACCCCCTCAGAGGGGCTGAGCTTTATGGAGCGTATGCCGGCAGAAGCTGCTGTAAACTGGAAAAGGGAGACGAAGGGGGGGATAGAAGCGGGGGGCTGCAATGCAAGCAAGCAGGCAAGCAGGGATGTTATTTTTAGAAAAAAAAACTAAAAACTAAGTGATTGATATTCGGCTCGTACTGTACGTTCGCTATGTGAGCATTTGAGCCCGGCTAATGTCTGCGTCTGATTGGAACTGTGAATGTAGTCAGCGAGGCTACAGGGGAGGTGGCGCTGCTGGTGTTGGGGGGGGTCCAATCGGCGTCCAGTCTGTCTGTATACCTTGTTGCTTCCGCTCGGTCTGATCTCTGCCTGTCCTCTCCTTGCGTTGGCTAAGAAACCACCGAAGGCAACTATGGTGTGTGTGTGTGGCAGACCTTCCTTCCCTTTTATGGTATAGGAGCATGATCCACTGCATAACACACGCATGCACATGCTGCAAAAGATGCACATCTGCAGTGGTTTTGCTGCAGCTAGCTTAGATTATGCATGATTGTGGTGTTTCTAATGTCATTTTGCTTAAAGATGAAAACTTAGCTCTCCACATTCTTTGAATATTGCTGCTCACCTATCAGTCATCGCCTTGGGCAGGCTACAGGCATCAAAGCTAGACTCAGGTTTTTAAAACTTATGATTTCATAAACACAAAGATTTCCCATCATATTTATTGTAAAGATCACAAAGGAACCCCCAGAGTGTCCTCGGTTTTCTCCAACTTCATGAAGGGTAGATTCCTTCCCCTCCCCCGCATGGCGTTGGATGCTGTTGGTCAGCTGGCTTCCATAAGAGTCCAGTACTTTTGATTGCTTGCAAGGAAACTTAGAAAAACTTGGCTCTGTCAGTAATAATGCAGTGCCAGTTAATAGCAAGTACTTCTAATTCAGTTGAAGTAGGTCACATAGATAAATTCAAATTGACATTTAAATTCCAGCCTAGATATGATGCAGTACATTTAAATTCAGTTCATAATGTCAGCTGAGGAAAAAGAACTAAGTCTATATGAGGATACCCAGCTGACTGCATTAAGTTGTTGACTTTGCAGCAATCCCTCTTTCTGAACTTGCTGGTGAATGCTTCCAAACGCAGGCATCGTTGGGAAACTAAAGACTCTTAAAAACTAAAACATAACGCTTAAAAACTACAGCTGTGTAACTAATAGGTGTGTGTTTGCTGAAGTGTTTGTGTTTATATATTATAAAAATAACAATACGTAAATTATTTACTAGTATGGCAACAAGAGATGCAGAAATCAATCGACCAGACATCAAAATCGGCCAATATTTCCTTGATCAGCTCTAATTGGCGATTCTATTAAACTGGTGCTTCGTAGCATTTTTACATCCTGCATGCGGTACATTACAGCACAATACAGTGTAAATCAAAATATCATGTACGAGATGCAGGGCTGCAGATAGCTACATACTGAAAAATCTGATGTTTCCTTTCCTGTTCATTAAATTGCATATAAGAACTCCCCCCTTTAGAGGTCTGTCAGTGGATCAATGTAATGTTGTTGATTCAAGTCTACCCAAAGAACATACGACACATTTTTCTCCTCTGTGTGGTAGAATCATTATACTGATGTCACAATATCGTTCATCAGCCTTTTGTTTGAGTTTTAAGACATGATGCCCACATCACCTACCTCCAAATTTAACCCTTCATATTCCAGGCAGTGCACTTCACTGCTCATGCACAGAATCAATGCAACTCCTGCATAGGTATCGCAGCAGTGACCTGTAATATAACACAAAATTACTTAATTTCATGCTCTGTTATCCAGATAGTTTACTCACCTCCAGGCACTGGATGCTTGAAAATGAAAGTGAAACTTAATGCCTCCCTAACTTGCTGTCTGATAAACTTGGCTAGTCAATACTTGGCCACTTGTCCCCAGGTGATCCGGAAATATGAAAAGTGAAACACTTAACAGAAAAGTAATGAACCGAGTTACGGTGTAGCAGAATACTGTGAATTCAACACCTCTGATTTCCGCGTACTGTACATGCCCTGTTCAGAATGAGCATGACAGAACTTGTTGATACAGTCCTATTAATTTCCTTCATTCGCCTCTTTGTAACCCATGTCATATGGGTTTGTTTTTGATGCTAGTGCGCATGGCAAGATAGGGAACAGTGTGACAGCAGCTTAGGAAGAAAAGGGAAATATGAGTCAACAGGTTAGACTGCAAAGAAAATCCAAATTGGTATTGATGAGGGGAAACTTGATCGGTGCGTCCGTTATTGTAACTACTTTGAACTAACAGATTATTCTAGAAACATTCTACAGATAATTGGGGGTTTCCTATTTAAAATAAAGCAAATGGACAATATTACATATATTTCTTTGTGTTTTTGAGGGAACACTCTGAAACTGTGCCATGTTTATGCAAAGCACTTTCATATCAGCCGATCCCTTATAAGTACTGCTGTGCAAATGCGAGCAATAAAAAAAGCTGAAGCTGAAGTTTAAAAACCCCACAGACGGTCTCCTGCCCCCACCGCCGACACAACCTCTCCTTTCTGTGTCAAAAATCGCACACAAACGCAAACACTCCCCTCCTCGCTGGAGGCCTTCCTCCCAGCTCTGGACTAAATGATATCATCGGTTGCCAGGGATACAGGGGCACAGCGTGCCGAGAGAAGGGAGGGTGGAGACACAGGCAGAGCCGCTCGCGTTGCCAGAAAGAGAAAGCAGGAGGCTGGGGGTATTGGGTATCAAGATAAAAAAGAGGGAGCCTTGTTGAAACAAGTAGTAAAGCAGAAATGCGGTGCCATCAGAGGAAAGGCAGGTAGTAAAAAAAAAAAAAAAAAAGCATTGCCTGGACGCCCTCCAGAGGTTGCTTATTTTTTTTCTTTCTTTGCCCTGCAGGGTCACATATGTTGAAGTGTACATGTTGTTGCAATGACTTAGATAGGAATAAAACAGGAAGGGAGTTACAGGTGTACCCAAGGGACTCCCTTTGATTTAAAACAATAAAACCTTCCTGTAATGTACATCTGTGCACCAACTGTCTGGTATTTCCTACAGCTTCTTACTATTTGTGTTTGTGTGCTTTTCTTTTTTTTTTTTCTTTCTCTCCCCCTACCAGCTCGCAGCTATTTAAAGGGATCTGAAACCGCACTGGTCTGGAGTCTTTCTAATCCTGTCCTGATAGCAACGTCAAAATTTGGACCTGAAAGTCTTGCCTCTCGGTGGTCACTGTAAGGTAGGACTGGCTCACGCAAAGCACCCTGATGTTTACAGTTCAAATAAATGCTTCCTATTTACATTCAGCAAACAGGAACAGTGCGGCTAGCAAGTGTTTGGTGACAACATGGGAGGGAGGAACCCTGGGTTGAGTAGGCCTTTTGCCTGAAACAAAAGGTGTTTCTGCAGTGCACTCCTACGGGGTGAAACTGTTTGCCCTGCAGATTCTTTCCTAAAGGTTGCCTCACCGTGAAGGAGAGCGTTTACCCAACAGCAACTTCACCCATTTTGCACATGAGATCATTTGGCCTGAAGGCTGGATTCCAGATGTCTTGAATTAACCCCGGCGCATATGGCTTTAATATTGGACGCACAGAGCCGCTGTTGTGCGAAGTCGAGCTTAAGCTGCGGCTGCCGACTGACAGCTCCACGGACTGCGCGGCAAATAAAATGTGTGTTCCGGCGTGCAGCGACGGGGCGGGCTGACGACAGATGGTCGGTCTGCTGCTGGTGCAGGCAAGCAGCTCCGGGTCCCAGGCTCGCAGTTGCTTGCGAGTCTTTGTCTCAAAGTGCCGCAAAACTGTACACACAGTTTCGCAAGTAAAAATGGCAGGAGTTCAGCTCACAGCTGGACCGGGACAGCTGGACGTTGAAGTGAATCGCCCGTCGTCTTGAAAGTCCTGCAGCCGTGATTTCGATCCCTAGATGCTGTGTTTAGAAAAGGCCAAATCAAAATGCTGGTTTCTGGATCAGCAGATTATAGGTTGAGTGTGGGTAACATTACAATCGCAAAGGACTCCTTGAGTGTGATATTTGGATTGATGCTATATTTTAAGTGTCATGCATTCATTCTCCGCACATCTGTGATGTGTTTGACTAGTTGGATGGATGCCAAGTGTCCCTGAGCTCCACATTGTATGTATAGGTAAAGCAGCTCAAATGCAAGTTACCAAAAAGGTAACTGGACCCAAAACATCAAGCCAGGGAGACAATGGAATAATGTGTTAGAATGGTTCAATCAAAGTCCTGACCTAAATCCAATGGACTGCGATATGATGTAAAAACTTCATGATCCTATCTGAAGTCAGCTTGAGTTGCTAAGTGAAGAGGATTGGACAAAGGGAGAGTCTCTAGATTTGCAAAGCCTGTACCTGAAGTCTTGAGTGAGATTGGCTGAATGCAAGTGCATTTAACACTTAGAGTTTTATGCATAAAAATTCTGAATATTGTACAATTTCCTTTCCACTTCATAGTTGCGCGCTACTTGTGCATAAAAATATGCAAAAGTTCTACAATTTGCTAACAGCCTTTTTGGAAGCGTATTTGTGGCCTTGTTTTACTACATGTTCACAAAATGAGCTCTGCATGCAAATATTGACTCACTGTGTTTTCTCCTTCTTTTTGAATGTACATCTGAATCGAGCAATCGACCCAAAAGAAGCCCGAAGCAACGGGCAAGAAGAAGCGTCTGGCTTTTGTTGCTCTGGCAACGGGTTGGGCTACTGCTTGCTTAATTTCATTCAGCGCTCACAGAAAGGTTAAGACAGTGCAGCAGCTGCATCAGTCAGTCACACCACAAGCAAACCTGTGGAGCGAAAACATGTAGTACAACTGAACGCGCCGCGAGGGAAGTGGTAAAACGTTCTTCATGTGTGTTATAAATAGCCACGGGGGAGCATCTGCATACAGAGGTGCAGCCTTATCACCACATCAGCAGTGTCATTCTCGGCACAAGACTTCCTCATGGGGAAAAAAAACAACTCATTTAAACAACAATATTGAGTCTATTAAAGTGCAAAAACAGGGGAAATTAAGGGACAGAAACTGAAACAGTCTTAACACCTGACGGGGTGTGTGGGGGTGTGTGCGTACATTAGTGGTCTCTAGGCAGCGAAAGAGCTCACTGTGTCACAGGAAATGGGTATACTTAAATCTGTTTGCGAGACAGGAAGCACAGATCCACAGAATTAGCAGCTGATTAACAGTAGTGAAACTGAACAGTCTGGATGAACCCAAACATAGGATGTCTCCCGCAGCATCTCCATTTTCCTTCTTTGCCCTTATAAAGTGAGGTTGCCATGGAGCGTGTCTTGTTTTTTTTGTTTTTTCTCTGAATGGCCACCAGCTGCGGTGACTGCTGGGTGCCACTGATTAGAGAAAGCCCGAATTCACAGCAGTGCTGCTGTTGCTCGCTGATGATATGACTGCTGCACAGATGCAGAGCAGCGGAAAATACGGCATGAGGAAGACGCCAAAACAAAACTCCCCATTGGTGTGCATCAGTCACAGCAACACATGATAAGACTTTAAGCTTAAAGTTCTGTGTCTTTTAAATGTGCATGATGGGCCCTGAGGAGTTGTTTCCTGAGTGATTCTCTCTCCTGTGTGTGTGTGTTTTTGTTTGCAGACTGTCTCTTGCGCTCACGGGGGAAGTGGAGGGACCGCTACACACCGACCAAGAGTGGTAACTGCGGAACATTTGTTCTTGTTTCAGCTGTCTCAAAAGTACATGCAGAGCAAAAATATACCGTATATAT
>CAEFZY010051436.1:0-11845 GCA_903066815.1 Brachyrhaphis roseni
TATATATATATATATATATATATATATATATATATATATTTATTCTTAAACTGTCTCCTTGAAAACATAAAATCAGTCCCATTTCCGACTTGGGAAATCTGAAAATAAATTTTTGGAAATGTAAACAAATATCTCTTGTGATGGCGAGAATTTAAACTTAAAACAGTTTTGTGCTACTTTAAGGTTTAAATACGTAAGACTTTAGACTTACAGTTAGCCACAGCAGCAAAACTGATTCTGATGGTGATAACAATTCATAAAAACACTAATTTTGTTGGAATTTTGTTCACAGGATATGAAACTTAGTTTTCAGAGTAGATGAGGACTTTTTCTCCTCAACCCACCACATTCCTAGATTAACAGAAACTTGGTTCAGACTTGAAATATGTTATAAAGCAGAACTTGCTTTAATTACATGCTCATTTCTTTCCATCTTTATTTCTCATAAAATTAAGATAGCCGCTGTGCTGCGTACCTTAAACTGGGATTATTGCTTATCCAGGGGATTATCAATGAAAAAAGAAAAGAAAATTCAGGTATGCTCTTCAAGTACTTGAAATGTGTTTTTTTTCTTTTTCTTTAAAAGCTAGCAGTAGTTTTACTCTAAGCTCTACCGCTTGTGTTCTTCCCCCTTATAATGACTGGTATTTGCACATAGCACTGACATGTTGGACCTGGTTGGCATTTACAGATGAGGCAATGTCTTCAGCACTGATGCACCCACACAAAAATAAAAAACCTTGCCTATGTGAGAGATATACATTACATGTTAACAAATATTACTGCATATATGGCTACAGATTTAAATATGCCAGTGAAATGTATTTTTTGTCATGCTCTTTGCATGTATTTGCGTGTTCATTCTTGTGCGTGTGTGTGTGTAGGGGCTGGGGGTGATAGAGCTGTCTTATCCCTGAGGCCTTAGTGTCAGGAAGCATCGCAGTCGACAGTGAGCACACTCGCTGGGCTGACTGGCCTTTGGAACACTGATCTTTGTGTCGGCTCAAAGAAAAGGAATCACCCTTTTCACTGTTAGCCATCGTGTGTGTGTGTCAAAAGCAAGAAGAAGACAGAGAGATCTGGCCCAGCTTTAAACTCTGACACTTTGTTATAACAACTTCACACTGTCTGCCGTCTTGCTCAGTCTGACTTCTTGTCATCTCTTCTTCTAACTGCTTCTAACTGCTTCCTCACATCACTGGTCATTTTTTTCAGTTCTGGGCAGACTTTGTAATTTGTTCTGCACAGAGATTAATTGCTTCAGTAAAAATGCACCAAAAGCCACAGTTGAGGCCTTTTGATTACAGCAGTAGGCTGCAGGTATTTACGTGGACATAATCTGTCCTTTGATGTTTTTTCTTGTGGTGTAGCTACAATTGCAAGCTGCAGTCACTGTTAAGACATGTTTGATCTCAAAATAATCAGACACATTTACATTTTCAGGCATTGACTCTGTGAATCCAAATCTGGAATGACTGAAATAAAGTCTTGATGTTGATTATAACAATCTGGAAATATTTTTGCAAACCTTAATTTAGAAAAACTACTGTTAAATCAAGTAAAACATACAACATTCAATGTGAATCTCAATATATACTGCATCTCTTTCAGATGCTCAGTTGATTTCTTTCAGTCAGCCCTTCCTGTATGAAACAGTGCTCCATCCACAGACCAGGAATCCATGAAGTCCCAAGGATTCCTCAGCACACATGGAATAACACAATGTCAAACATAACTCATAATGTACAAAGCTGTTGGTGTGTACGCCGTCTGAGCTTATTGTACGGCTGCGTTACGAAGGATGTCATATGATGTCATATAATAGAATTTGCAACGAATCAACAACTACTTTATCACTCTCAGCAGTTATCTTATTTCAAAAATCCCAATCCAACCAAGCCTTGCATGTTCTCGTATCACTTACTGTAATTATATATACAGTATACTTGGTTCATAATATTTGGTTCAGTTTCTCTAGCTGAACCCAGGCTGGATCAATGCCGGATCTGTCCAATTAAGAAAACCTTTATGTGAACAATATGGAGTGGGTTAGAAGTTCTCAAAAAGCAACCCACCTCTCATCCAAAAAAGTTAAAAACCAAAGAAAAAACACATTACTGTCTTCAATCAGTCTGGAAAGGCCACAAAACCATTTCTAAGCTTTCGAAACACCAGTAAATCAGAGAATCATTATTTACAAATGGAGAAAACAAAGAACAACTGTGAACCTTCCCAGGAAATGCCACCCTACCAAAATTAGGCAGTGTGCACTAACAACTCCCCCAAGAACCCAGAGCAACATCTGAAACAACCTCTCTTGTTGCAGTCAAGGTCCAAAGCTTTAGGAAAGCATACTGTGGACTGACAAGAAAAAAATGAAACTTTTTGGAAGCTGTGTGACCCATTGCAGATGGTGTGAAACAGCATTTCAAGAACAGAACATAAAATCAGCTCTCAAACATGGTGGTGGTGGTGTGATGGCTGTTTCGCTGCTTCAGGATGTGGGCAACTTTAAGCTCAAACAAACTTAGGTTTTGCATCAGGACACCTCTGGATGAAACATCATGAGACCCTTCAACAGGAAGTAGAACATTAATTGCCAGTTACTACAAACTTCACCTTGATGAAAGTTGTTGCGACCAAGGAAGGCGAAAGCAGTGATCAGGCTGATGGTGCAATTACTTTTTCACATATTGCAAGATTTTTAGGATAGCTTTTTTCCACTAATACATTAAATTAACTTTTTGATCTTTTCCTTATCTACTATTATTGTTATTTACATTCTCTGAAAGACGTGAATGTGGCAAAAATGCATAAACAGGAGAAACCTATTGAGGTCAAATGAATTTCTACAGCACTGCGTACGTCAAGTGTTGTATACATTTACAGCCCCACGACAAGCCTCTTAAAATGACAGTATCCCTGGTAAATCCAACATAAAAGTGACTCTGTCCTTTTCAACACCTCCAGAAATGCCAATTAAAGCCCTGCACTTAATTTGAATATTTCAGATTATTATGCAGCTCCCTCTCTTACGTATTCAAAACAGGGTTTTCAATCCAATTAAATGGGCCATGTGCTGTAAAGGCGTGGGCAAACATGATTGAAGGCAGAGCTTAGGATGACAAACAGGAGCAATCTGAGGGAGATGGAAAACCGCTTGCTGTGAAGTTAATGGAAGACTCTGCGATAATCACTGATGGAGCAATGGGTGGAGCTGTGTTTGTCTCTCTCTCCCTCTCTTTCTGTGTGTATCCGTGCGCTGTGTGTTTAAAAGACAGGAATACAGAAAAATAAAATGACTAAAAGGAAAGTGTGAATAAGGACTTAAGAGAGTGAAAATGACATCCAGGTATAAATTTGCAGAAAATAGAAGGAAATTGTGTTTGTGGAAGTGCGTAATGCTTGGAGAGTCCATTTTTATTTGTATGTATGCTCTTAAAATCTATTACCACTACATTCTCCCAAAAGGCACTCATGGAATATATTCAAATAAAATTTAGATTTGCCAGCTAACATACAGAGGCAGGCAGAGATTAAAGAAATAACATTTTATTTAGAAAAGACCTAACAAAACAATTCATGAAGCAAAAAGCAATTACTCTAATAGCTATGGCACAGCATGTTGTGTTATCTGGAGAGAGTGTTATTTGGAGAGAATATTTAATTGGCTTGTTCAAAAGCACCAAGTGTCAGAGGTGCCCTTTTACTCCTACCGTCAAGACATTATGTTGGAAATAAAAAGAAGAAGAAGCTCAGTAAATGCAGTGGTGTGTTTTGTGTTCATAATTGTGGCCCTTCATCTGCCCTTCGTTCAAAACCCAATCAGTGTCTTTGCACGTGTGTTCCCGAGCAGCCTGATGCTTTTCTGTCAGACTCTTGCCTGATGAATGCTTTGGCGTCCCACCGGTTCGCTAAATATGCGCAGTGAAATGAGCTGAAACACGGGCCTTAATTAAAAAGTGGAGGCCCACGAAGATGTGATTAAAGCATCGCTCAGCGGATTACAGTGACTAAAGTGTCTCCAAAGGCATACAGACAGAGAAATGGAGACGCGGAAAAAAAAGAGAAGAAAATGAGTGAGTGATTAAAGCACCACCTTCTGTCTTTCTCTTTCATATTTTGTCTTCCTTTGCGGGATAAATTCTCATGGAGGATCATTTTTTTTGTTGTCTTTGCAAGCTATGAACCTGGGACTTACATAGAGCATATTGGAAGAAGACAGACTGAACCTCTTTCTGATAACCCATTTCGTATTCACCTTATATCAGTACTCAGGTGGAAAGACTTCTTGAAACATTTCAATTTCATAAACTATATTGCTCCCATTAAAGATTATGATTACAATTTCATTCTGTTGATATAGCAAACTTTGCTATAAGTTATCTCCTGGATAACATAGGCTGTATTTCCTGCAGCAAGTCAAGGACATGCTCCAGGAGATGCTGGTTCTAAACTATCCAGTGCACATCTGTCACTGTGTTGTTTGGCTCACTCACAAAACAGGACAAGTCCAAACTACAACAAACAATTAGTTCTGCAGAGAGAATCATCAGGTCTGACTTTCTCTCCATCCAGGACTTGTACAGGCTAACATATCTGCAGACCCCACACATCCTGAACAAAAATGGTTTGAACTTTATTCTTCAGCTCTTGGCTACAAAGTGCAAAAACCAGCCGCCTCAGAGATGTTTTTTTTCCCCATAGGCTCTCTGTCTGATGAACATTTAGCACTCAAAGAGCACAGATTGAAATCTTGCATATCAGCTCTAAGTCAATCTTGTCTTGGTGAAAACTGTATAAATATAAATATACCAATATAAATATTTCCAAAAAACCTTTTCATTGAAAGCAACATGGAACCAAAATAAAAATATTTATTTTCAATTTTTTTTTATTAATACATTGATTTAGATACTTAATCAGACCTATTTACTCGCAGAAATCAAACAGCAAAACTGCAAAAAATGTTGTGAAGTAATTAAAAAGCATTGTGCTACTGTAAATAAAGTACCGTAATTTCCAGACTATAAGCCGCGGCTTTTGTCACGCGCTTTCAGCCCTGCAGCTTATACAATGATGCGGCTTATTTGTGCATTTTTTTCTAACGACCGCCAGGGGCGCTCGAGCAGAAAAGGTAAGAGTGAGACAGGGGGAATATATGTGTCGAGGAAGACGCAAGTTTAATGTAACTTAACACGTCTCAGTGCACAGGAGGAAGATGAAGACGGCTCTCAGTGACTTTTACCGGAATGTTTTTTTTAACCAGCCCTGTTAGTGCTATGCTACTACCGTATTGCTGTTGTGTTACTGCTATGTAACAGGCACTGTTTGGAAAAAAAATCTAAGGTATATTACTAAAACTTTGAAAATTCTTTCTGTGTACCATCTGTATGTAGGCACATGTGGCTTATACACAGGTGCGGCTTATGTATGTACAAAATGTGTATTCCTTTAAAAATGTACTGGGTGCGGCTTATAATCTGGTGAGCTCTATAGTCCGGAAATTACGGTAGTTATATTTATGCTAAGCAAAAAAAAAAAAACAACCTACTACCTATGTGTAGCTTTTTGTTGTGTGCAACACATTTAAAAAAAAAAACTGTAGAAGGACAAGACAGTCTTTTACAAAACTTCTTTAACTTCAAATAGCAATTATAAAAAATGTTTTTAATTACTTCTACTCACAATGGTGTGGAACTATTTATTCTAACGCTATGTAAAAGCTTTTATAGAACCTTATTTTCCAAGGCTAATGTTTTTATGAAGATATACACTGTGATCATTCCCAATCCTAACTCAAAGTAATTTTTTATGACATTCACAGAAGCTGAAGCTGAGAAATGTCTAACTATATAAAGGACAAGGTCAGATTTATATTAAAAAACAAATACAAGTTAATATTTTCAGAATCAGTTTTCTGACAATTTCCTCATTTTTATTTCAGGTTTCTTAGTGTGTAGATATAAGCTTCTGTATTAGTCCTTACAGTTTAGCATCACTTTAAAGAACTCTTGTCATTACAAAGACAGATCCACACTGCTTATACCCTGATTTCTGTACATAATCTTCTTACTATCAATATAAGATCTGTCATTCATTATCTTTTTTCAACCAAAACTCTCATAAATGAGACAAGAGTTGGATGACAAGTCATTTGAAAAGGTTACAACTTAAAATATATTTATAAATGAATGATTATATTCAGGTAAAACAATTCCAAATGCATATTTTCAGTTTTATTTTACACAACTTAAATGATTTACACTAAAATAAAAAATAAATGAGGAATGTCAAGGACGGTGGAAGGAGCAAATGCAAACTGTGAACACCTAAAAATAAAAATAGACGGCTAAAATACATAAAATAATTGACAGCATAAAAGACAAAAGAAGGCATAGCTTTATGGGAATATAATGGATGAGAGAAAGCTAAAAATTGATGTAAAAGAACAGTTATGCTGTTACTTTAAAAAAATCCTCACTACACATCTCCACCTCACTCACTTCCATATCTCTGACACCTTACAGATCTCATGTCTCCTACTGACAATGACTTATCATCAACCTCTGAAGGCCTGTCTCACCCTTCATCGTGATGCCTAAACCACTCAGCACTGTTCTTATAGCTACAGTCTTTTTGAAAAAACTTCTCCCCCATCAAAAATGTCATCTGCTGGCTTTTAGAAAATAAAATAGGATCAGTTCAATTTTCAGTTAGCAGGAGCTGCAGGAAGACCATAGGGCTGCCGTAGCTCCCTGCTCAACCCATGTGGAGCCTGAAGGATATAGCAGGTTAGCTCAACAGTATTTAGCACATGCAGCGCCAAAACGTTGCATTTTCTCACAAGATGAAATGCTAATCTTTTTCCTGTAGCGCAATGCAGCTTTGCCTTCCGGACCAACATTCTTGCATGTAAACGAAACACATTCTTCTCAATTCTTTGTTTGTTTGAAACAGATGGTAGCTGAACCTGCGATCGCAGGAACAATCCTGGTTCACTTTGACTGCACGTTCAACACATATTTTGAAGCCACTAGTTTTTCCAGTGCGACAGCTGCATATAACTACCCCTGGCCTTTACCAAAGCCCTTCATGTTAATTGTTTCGATTCACTATAAGCAACCCACAAACTGAACCATATTGTACACTGAACAAAGATGAAATCAATATGGGAAAAAAAAATTAAAAATTAGGGAAATATAAGTACATGTCAGGAAGCATGGAAATGATCAAAGCAGAGGCAAGGCGCAGGCAGCCACTTCAACGACACATCTTAAGGAGCTAAAAGCTGAAGTTGGAACTGAAGAATCCGGCATCGAACAATGATCAATCAGGAGCTTATATAGCAGGTGCAACAGGTGAGCAGCATAAGTGTGCTGGGCAGACACAGGTGGGCTGAATGAGCCTAATTATCGATGAGTGTGAATAATATAGAAACGGGGAAACAGACTCATAAACACAGAAGGAGCTGAACTGGTCCTCAAAAGATCAAGAAAGCAAAAGAGGAAAAGCCTGACAAGAATCTAAGAAAATAAATGCAAATCTGCAACAAACAGAACACAAGAATAAACTAAGAAACTTAACAAAGAAATGAACAAGTGGAGCAACACCATAACAAGAGTAATAAATATGGAGAACAGAACTGACACAAGATATTTAAAATCTTTCAATTTAAAGGCGGCTTGCTTTATTTTAAACATAACTTTTTTTGTGGCTGAATCCCATCGACCAAATTACTTACAGAATAGAGAGTGAGAGGATTTTACTGAAAATGTAGCCCTATTAAAATGCAGCATGTGCAGAGAACAGAATAAAAACAGATGTGAAGGGCTGACAGAGAGCAGAATGGAAATACGAGCTTATGAAAAAGATTAGGTAATTACAGCTTCATGTCATTTTTACAACACTTAGACTTCTAAAAATGTATTTTCAGACACAACACTTCATTGCACGATTGTAAAATACTTCACAATTAGATTGTGAAGAAAACTTTAGGGAGGTGAAATATCTGCTGCTGTCCATTTAATAAAGCTTGGCTCTGTGAAACTTTAGAGATTAGTGAGTCTTTTGAGAAGCACGTAATCTTTGCGGTATTTTCAACACGCACATTTTACAGTTTTTAAGCCAGACTACTTCACATAACATTAATTCTTTTATAGTCAGATATTTAACATTAAATACCAACATTTAGTCAAGCGAAATCAGTAAAAATACTCAAATTAAATCAATCAGTGAGGAAAAACGGCACCTTTCAGCTGTATCCCCTCTCTTGCTGTAACACTTGTAACACTGCAGCTCATCCTAATGAGGCATGAATTAAATCTTTCACTACTTCAATACAGTGTGGCGTTCCAATGACGAGTCATTTGACTTGTGGTGTCACCTGTTCTGCTGTGAGAACATCCAGTGTTGAAAAGGTCAAGGTGTTATTGTTACAAAGAAGTGAGATTTTTCTGCTTTAATGGAGACTTCACTGTCACTCTGTGTCCTGGTTGTTGTCAATATCACACTCACTCAGTTCTTATTATTAGTCTGCGACTCAAACAGAGGTAGTGACCTGACTGAGAACATTTGACTGTCAGACAGATCACACTCACATTACGGTTGTGTCTTAATCCATCATTTGTTAGACAAGCCATGCATCCGGTCATATTGGGTCTGTTTTTAATGCTACTGTTTATTCTTCTTAAGTAACAAGTTTGAAGAACTTCCAACTTGCTTGTTCGAGATGTTGTTAAAGATTTCACAAAAAAAGGTGCATACTTGCAAAGCATGTGATGCCAGCACAAGAATGATCACTTCATGGTGACTTTGTTGTTTATGTGTTTCTTTGAAGGCAAAATTAACCGTGCATGATAAATTTGATGAATTGCAAAGAGCTAGCTGTGATATATTACGCAATATAATCATGGAAAGACTTATGACACACTTAGAAAAGGATGTATTATCAACAGGGAAAGTAAACATTGCATTTCATTGGGAAAAGAGATCTTACAGTCAAAGGGAAAAGTGGAGAGATGCAGAATCCAACTTGCTTGGGGTGAAATTGTCAGTCAGTGATGATTTGGGGAGCCATATCACCTGTAGGTGTCGGTTCACTGTGTTTTATCAAACTCAAAGTCAGTCAGTAGGTAACACCCAGGCATGACCTCAACCCCACAGAGAGTCTGTTGGGTTTTTTAAAACAAGAGGAGGACAGACAGCAGAATCAACAATGCAGATGAACTGAAAGTCATTATTTAAGCAACTGAGACTAAAACAGCAACTTAGTGGCAGATTGATCAACTCCTTACCATGCTGGATTGATGCAGAAAATTTTGCAATATAGGCCCCAACCAAGTGTTTTCAGTACAGCACTCCAACATTGATTTGTGAACAGTACATGTTTTGTTATGCAATATTCACTTTTCTAAACCTGTTTTTTTTTTGTCGTTATTTTCATTGGTCATAAGCTGTAATTGCCAAAAGTATTGACATTTTGAAATGTATCACTCATGTATGTTGTGGTTCTTTGTGAGTTTGACTTTTTGAATTCAATTTATGTAATTAATTAACCTTTCAATAACTTTGCAATTTATTTCCTGTCAATTCAGAATGTGCCTGTACAAAAGAAAAACAAACTTTACTTTTCAGTAGTCTGCTGGAGAACCTTCTCTACTTGGTCTGTCCCTCAATACTTGTTTAATAAGACTGATTTTAAAAGACAGAACCCAATATGCTCTGTGTGATGTTACCTATGTCGTTTTCTCTTTCAACTGCTTTTCCTATTGTTCACATTCACTGTATGCGTTCATTGGCTCAACCAAAACCCGCTTGATGATTAACTCTAAAATCAATCTAAAACAGAAGGCACACAGATCATAAAAATGTCAGTACATTTGCTGCTGACCTCCAGAGAAAGACAATAATGGACTTTCCTTTTGCTAAAGGGTTTTCTCAATGTCCAGGCAAAAATGTGAAAGAAAGTGACAATTTCACCACTGTAAGTGGGCTCATAAAGTGAAAAAAAAAATAGATGCTTTGTTTGAGTATGAGAAGCTTGTAATGTGCGGTGCATGTGTGTTTGTGTGTTGGAAAGTGAAACGGCGGAGGTGAGACAGCAAGGCTAAAAATACTTCCAGGCAGGAAGTTAGCAGGGCCATCAGTGCAGAGCGCTGTGAGAACACCACAGCTAGGTGAAACCACCTGATGAGGTGTCTCACTCCTACACACACAAGTTCAGCTGTGTGACATTATGTCAGTGACTCCCTTTTTCTCATTATGGAAGCCTGCTCCCTCCCCTAGAGAAACTCTGACCTAGTTACTGAAGCAAAGACGACAGAATTTTTTGCAAAAAAAAAAAAGAAAAGCATTAAAATCAGTTTTGTTTGTCTTTTGTCAGAGTTGAAATATTTGATACAGGAAAAAAGACATCGTAAAATGTTACAAATATTAGACAGATTCAGCATGCTGTTGTTTTTCATCAGAAAATAACAATCTGAGGCTTGTCCTTGATGAATGTTGCTACACTGTCGACAATAAAGTTTGTACATGAGAAAATACTTGTGGGTTGTTTGCAATGTGGCAAACTGCCTGAATCCTTCCTTTGAGTTTCACAGAGAGATGTGTCTGCTGGTGGTATTTACATGTTTCTATCTGTTCTTCAGGCAGAAATACACACTATGCCATAAAGTTGACCACAGCTATTTAAAGTCCAAACTTTGACTTCCATCTGTTAACTTTGAGCTTCACAAATGCTGATGGAGTTTAGACGTCAGAAATAATTGCTTAAGAGCTGGTTATTGGTTAATGAATAAGTGGAAAAATATGGTTTCTGAATATGTAGTTTCTCAAATTTTGCTACTTATATTAGTATGAACTTCAGTCCATCTAAATCTAGATCTGCAGTATTTATTACACTCTGGAGCTGCAGCAAATAATTATTTGGCAGTCAATAAATATGTCAAAATGTGAAATATGGTTGCTTAGTCTGTGATTTTAATCCAGATCCGTTTTATGCAGCAGCACTTAATTTGTTCTGAAGGAATTAATATTCCACTCTGGAGCCAGGCCTGGAGGTGGGGCACGATGGCGAGCGCCTGGTGGCCGGACTTTTACCTATGGAGCCCGGCCGGGCTCAGCCCGAAGAGGAGACATGGGTCCCCTTCCAATGGGCTCACCACCCGTAGGAGGGGCCAAAGGGGTCGGGTGCATTGTGAGATGGGTGGCAGCCGAGGGAGGGGGCCCTGGCGGTCCGATCCTCGGTTGCAGAAGCTGGGTCTTGGGACGTGGAATGTCACCTCTCTGGTGGGGAAGGAGCCGGAGCTAGTGTGTGAGGCTGAGAGGTTCCGGCTAGAAATAGTCGGGCTCACCTCGACGCACCTCCGCCTCCGGGTGGGGGGACGGGTTCTGACTGTTGTTTGTGCCTATGGGCCGAACGGCAGTTTGGAGTACCCATCCTTTTTGGAGTCCTTAGAGGGGGTACTGGAGAGTGCCCCTCCCGGGGACTCCTTCGTTCTGCTGGGCGATTTCAACGCTCACGTGGGCAATGACAGTGAGACCTTGAGGGGCGTGGTTGGGAGGAACGCTCCCTCCGATCTGAACGCGAGTGGGGTTCTGTTGTTAGACTTCTGTGCTCGTCATGGATTGTCCATAACGAACACCATGTTCAGGCATAAGGGTGTCCATATGTGCACTTGGCACCAGGACACCCTAGGCCGCAGTTCGATGATCGACTTTGTCGTCGTTTCATCGGATCTGCGGCCGTATGTCTTGGGCACTCGGGCAAAGAGAGGTGCGGAGCTGTCCACTGACCACTACCTGGTGGTGAGTTGGCTCCGGTGGTGGGGGAGGATGCCGGTCA